>AYJT01007842.1:0-21859 GCA_001278415.1 Ocimum tenuiflorum | reverse complement strand
ACAAATAAATGATTAAAAATGTATAACAATATATTCTTAATAATTTCATTATTTAAAAACAACGAAGGTACAACGTGTGTTTGCACATGATCTTTACTAGTCAAATTAAAAAATATGCAAACTTATATTTAATTGAGGCAAATATTCATAGACACCCAATAAGTAACTTCCATACATAAAAATTATCTTCTCTTTTACCAAAGAAAAATAGTTAAATTGTGACCGTATAGTACGGAGGAAGATTATATGGTTGGGAAATAAACGCGAGAGAGGTCAAGTGACTCAAAGCATACACGTCCGAGAGATTGGGCCTGTGGTGGGGTGTAGGCCCACGGGACCGCCACATGGTTTGTGACCCACACGCTGCCCCGCTCCTCGATACGCAATTCCGTTATCCTCATTTGCATATTCTTTTTTCTTATATCCCCCATTTTAAATAAATAATATATGTTGATGTGCATAAGTATAAATATTTAAATTCTGATTAGAATAGTAGGTTTTATTTATTTTACATATATTTTTTTAAAATATGCGTTTAAAGAGGAAGATGCAATATATTTTGAAATCATGAAAAGAAACAAATTGTATAATCCAACTGTAGGCGAGATTGTTAGTGAATGTGAGAAAACGGAACTCGAATTCCACAAAAAATAGATGCAATATGTGATGAAACTTGTGGCACAAGCTGGAGATGAGCAAGCGCATGCAACTCCTACCATGGACAAATACAAGAAAAACCCCTAGCTTGAATTACCAATACTTACTCATATGTCATATATGTTTTCTCATAAATTATTTTTTAGGAATGAGATATAGTTTAATCCAAACACTTTATTTCCATATCACGTTGAATTAAATGCTGCGAGGGAATTATTAGTGCTTTTCCTTCCATTTCTTTCCTAGGGTACGTACACGCCTCCATAGTACATTCGTTGCTTTCTGCATGTTGCTCTCATTGCCCAAATATTATTACAATTATATAAAAAGACAAAAACACGTGATCCAATCCTTTTTGTATTCTTATCTACACCACTAATTTGTATCATCTATTTTATATTGTTATTCATTGTCATTAGTTCAACAACTTAATATTAAGTAGGTGGTAATTGGAACTCATCTTCCTACTAAGGTAAGCAACAGTAAATAGACGGCCGTGAGAGTGAATAGGGTAATTTAATTCAAAAAATGAATCAGTTAAGCACTTTTTAGATCCTTTAAAACATTTTTCTATCGGTTCCTGTCATTTACAGTCGTTTATTTTGACATGAAAATAAATTGTTGACTCGGTTCTTGAGGTGGTTCCAAAATATTATTTCAATTTCCAATTTCGTAAACGTTTGAGTTTTGTGTGTATTCTGGCCCTATGTATTTTTTTTTAATTTTATGAAACAGTCAAGTGGTAGTCAATTTTGAAATAAGTGTCTAATTGCTCTCATTTTTCAAGTAAAAGATCTATTGAGCCAATTAGTTACGAGATGTCAATTTGTTCCTCCTACATAGTAGAGGGTATATTTGAACTTTCTCAGCAATATAACCACAATAAACGGGTTCATATTTTGGTCTCGAAGAAAATGGACTGTATAATAAAATTGATCAGTGAAAGAGAGAAAAAAAAAATCAAGCCATAATATTAATAAATCAGCAATCATAGACCAATAATTGAAAGAACCATATATGTATGGGGGGACAGAAAGACTACATATGGAAAAGAACACTAGACAATAATCCCTTCAATATGTATATCTTTAATAAAATAATTACAATATACAACTATTACACAGAGAGAATTAAGAGTAGAAAAAAATAAAAGAAAAACATGATTAGTGATTATCCTAATTTCTAATAATTAGATTTGCAAATCTTTCTTTCTACAAGCCCTTAACCGAATAAAAGAGGGTTGTGGGATCGATGCTTCCTTCCATCTTTTACATGTATGTACTGGCCTTTTTCCTTTGTTCTGGTTTTTCAAGGAGGATGACAAATTTAATGTAATTTAACATGCTGCGGATGGATTGGAGAAGGGATTGTAGAAGTGAGGCTTAGCATAAGCGGTCTTAGCGGCGTTTTCAGGACCGATCCTCTCGCAGGAAGGGCACATGGTGAGGGTGGCCGCCGGAAGCTGCATGTAGAGCGGCTGAGCTAATTTTAGCGCCTTCAGCTCTTGCAATTCCTTCTGCAGCCGCCGATTCTCATCCGTCAGCGTCTCGCAACATTTCTTCAACATTTCGCAGTCTACTTCTGTTTGCTTAAGCTTAGTCCTGGCAACGTAATTATACATATATATATGAAATCACATCATTTGCCAGGCTTTTCAACCATTTTCTCAACACAATCAAGTATTTTAAGATGGCTAATTTTGGCTTCTAGTTAAAGCACCTGGCCTCTGCAGATGTTGATATATATCGGTTCTCTAGTAGCTTTGCTAAAGGTTTTGGTCTTAACAAAAGCTAAATTCTGAATAAAATTTTGTGATTATTGGATAAGTGAATATGGCGGAGGATCAAACCTGGCTCTTCGGTTCTGAAACCACACCTCGACCTGTCGGGGCATAAGCTTCAACTCACGAGCCAAATCCTGCTTTTGTTTCTGATCAACAAATACATGAAGAAAATATATCATCAAAAAATTAAGTCAGGCAGCAGTTAGAGAGAGAGGGAGAGGGAGTTACAGGATTGAGAGTACTGTGCTGCTTGAAGCTTTCTTCAAGAAGAGCAGACTGCGCTTTTGTGAGCCTAAGTTTCTTCCTTCCAATGAGTCCATCGTCGTCTTCGTCGCTAGCTCTGGAGGAAATCCTCTCTATGTCAACCTCCTCGCTCCCAATCTCCCTCTCTCTCTTCACACTAACGTTGGAGAAAGACGATGCGGCGCTGTCTTGCCTGTAAAGGTGGTTGTTGTTGTCGGAATCCGCCTTTTTAATGAGATCGTAGGTTTCACCGGACAGGCTTAGAGTCAATGAGGGATCGGCAAGATTTTTGGGCGTGGGGTCCTTTTTGGAGATGGGTGATGAGAATCCCAAGCCCAAAACAAGTCCTGTGTTGCAGAAATCATCCAGACCCATGTATTACTAATTACTTTGGAAAGAGGAGAAGAGAAGAGAAGAGAAGATGAGGGTGTGTGTTGTTGTTGTGGAGGTGGAAATGGGGAATGGGAGACTTTTGTAGTGGGGGGAATGGGATGGTGGGTGGATGATTTCTATGATTAATAATCAACAGAAAGAATAAGTTATTAATTGGGTGAGGAAATGATGAAAACCCGCTAGCTGCTAGCTGCTAGCTACTAGCTACTACCAAAAACAAAACTCTCTCTCTCTCTCTAGACTATGGAATGGAACGGGACTATGGGAGTGCGTGGTTTGGTTGACCATGTTGCAGGCCACCCAATATAATTATTATGACAAACAACGAGGAAACTAAAACACAACACGCCTCCCGAATTCCCACACCCAATAATCCATGTACGTGGGTGGATCCACATGCAAATGGAAATAGGGAACAACACCTTCAACAGAATCATTCCTCCCTTTTCACTTTTTACTTTTACTTTTACTTTTTATATATTTTATATTTTATACGATTTGACATTCTCTTTCTCGTCTCCACTACATTATAAGTCAGCAATCGCCACTTTTCTGTTGGATTAATTAAGGATTCTGATTCTTGATAATGACAAATTAATTTTTAACGGCGGTGAAAGTGGAAATTAATAATGGGAGTGGAGTGTTTGGGAGCAGACCACATGATGTGTCTTTGTTTCAAATTTGTTGGAAATGGACTTGTGATATTACTTGTGCTGACTAAACTCTCTGTTTTCCTTGAGCAGGATTGTGGAGGATGGAATGCATAATTGATTGTGTGGGGCAAAAGGGCAAAAACAGCTAGGCCAAACACACACACTGCGTAGAGGTAGAGGTAGAGGTAGAGGTAGAGGTGGAGGTGGTTGGGTTTAATTACTCTCTCATGGAATATGATTCATAAACACGAATCAGGATCTTTGCTTAACTAGAAAGATGATGGGCCCTACCAATCTATACGATTTCCAAACACATTTAATAATTCCTTGTCGGCTATGCTCATCACAAGTTAGGCCACCACTTATGCATCCATCATTACTACTTACTAAATAACAATTATGCTCTGCACTTTGCTTTAATATTACCATTTCGCCCCTTCTCCCTCCCTATTTATTTAAATACCAAACTTGATTGTGATGATAATTATAACTCGTCTACCAACTCGGGGTGCAGTGGTAAGTATATTTTTTATAACCTTAAAGGTTAAGGATTCGAGTCTATGTGGGGACATCCGTGTGGGTTTATTTAATATTGTATTTAAGTTCCAAAAAAAAAATGATAACCATAACTCATAATATTTTATCTTCTAAGTAATTATAAGCGTCGTTGATCATTTTTTTTCATGTCTCATATAATTTGTTGTCATCATATTTCAGTACTTTTAGGTGAACGCGGAGTGCGTTTGTCACGCACAAATCAACTTCATTAATCATCTCACTCCAAGAAGGCATGAACTTTTTCAATCCAAGCTGAGGCGTGTTTCACCCATTTCATTCAATTTATATGGCCTTAAATTATGGGAGTCTAAATCTCATTCACATATGATCTGTTTTCTTCATATTTTATTATTTATTAATGTCGTTTTTACAAGTTTTTTTTAATTTAATTTTCCTAAATCTAAAAGTACTACGCCATATATTTTCATTAACTATTTGTACTCAACAGAATGAGTTATGTATGACTCGAGGTTTAGTGAAAACATACATGCTTCGATGCACACCAACCCCGTAAATAAATAGAAATGGTGCAACTTATAAATAATGCAAGATGCATGACTATTCCCTCTTGCGCATTGAAATGCAAATTCTGACCGTTTGTTATAATTTTTTAAATTAATAATAAAACGAAATATGTCATCCTCTACACGTATTAAATAAGTAAAACACGAAATGAAATAAATTTTTAGAAGAGAATATATGATTTCATATAAATGACGGGTCGAGCAAAAAGTATATAAATAATAATAATTTTCTCTAGTTTTTCTACTTTCTATTTTATTTGCTAAGTTTGAGGGCGACATTACCACGGCTTGAAATTAAAACCGTCTAGAAATATTAAATGGGATCCGCCCGAACCAGCACTTTATGTTGAAAAATGAGAAAAGCCAGGTCCTGATGCTAATCAAACTATACATTATCTAATCCAACCAGCTATATATAAAATATCATATAAATCAATTCAAAAGATAATACAAAAAAATAGTTGGATATATATACAGTAGTTACGTCACCACTCATCTACTGTCGCTCGTGTGTAGTAGCTAGTCGGACACAAATTGAATAATGTTGGCCTCTTAATTTATACAATCATCAGAAGAGGATAATGATGATGTTGTTTGGAGCTACTACTATTTACAATAATAAATTCCACGACCTCACTGGTATCTACGCCCATTAAAGCAAAACAGTATATTAAATTAATTATATGCCACACTCGTACGTAGTGATACATACCTGGGTTGGGTGATTAATTAGATCCTTATATTTGGGTACCTGGTTTTGGAAATGTACTCGAAATTGAAGTTCATCTATTTTTAATTTGTAATTACTCACCCTAAGATAGTATTTAATGCCAGTATATTAAATTAATTATATGCACACTCGTTATAGAAGAATATATGTTGTTGGGTGAAAAAAAACTCAATCTGATATACGATAATAAGAACGGTTAAATCTCAAGCCGCAATAGTGCTTTTTTAACAAAATATAGGATTTTATTAAGTATTGTCCCGCTTTGCAAGTGCTAACGTCTACAATGGAAAGTTTTTGTCCAAATGACCATATTATTACAAAAGGCAAAATTTGCTTCACAAAACATATGAAACACATCAAGTTTTTGCGCAGTAATATGCATGGAGTATGGCCCTGGCTTCATAGTTAAATGTGATTAGTGATTATTACATAACGTTAGCATGCAAATAAGAAGGCATATTTTTGGAGTTTTTTAGTCTGCATAATGACTATAAGGGGAGGATGAAATCCACAGTCTTTTTGTTTCTCCTGATAAAAAAGGAGAATAATATAATTAGGAAGGGGACCCGCCAATGATTTGGTATGATGGGGAAATTGATTTGGTTGAGGATTAATGAGCGTAGAAGTTGGCAATGATGATGGAGGGGGCTGAAATTGTTGGAAAAGATAAGGTTTTGTGCTGTCCGTTGTTAGTCCCCGTCTTTACGCTCAGCCCCCCAATGTGATTCCCTGCTAACCCTAATCATCTCTTTCTTGTTTGCTTTCTTAATTTGCACATCTACTCATTTTTTCATACGCTAATACGATAATACATGTGCTGCTGTGCATGTATAGTGGTGTTAGTATTAGCTATTTTATTTTATTAATTGCTTACTTTTATTTAGATCAGCTGAGATCACTCAGAAAACAACCGTCTGCTCATACCTATTATAAGGCTGCTAAGTCAAATGCAAAATCAAACCGAAAATATGGATGTGCTTTAAATGCCGCAAACGGGATTAAAAAAAAAACTGTCTTCCCTTTTTCATAAAGAAGTGTTTAATTTGCTTAATTAATAAGTGGGGTTTAAGGTTCAGATTACCTACTTACCTATGCTGTTCTTCTCTCCTAAAAGGTATTTATTTTTAGTAGTTGAATATTTAATTGATCAGAACATATATAGTAATTCTTTTCTTCTCTATTTTACTCGGGGGAGGTGTAAGATGATCGAACATGCATGAAACCTCTCTTTGTAGAATCTTTACTGGGGTTGTCCAAAACCATGACATAATCACCAAGCAAAATGATTTGATAATATTATTATTTGGTTTGGTTTCATTTTAACTCTTGAAAGCAAATTGTCATTTGGTTAGAGTCGGCTTTGATAAAAAAAAATAATAATAAGTTGGTTTGACATATGTCGACCACCCAGATTAGAGTTACGAGTTTGTAATTTATATTTTTCAAACAATTTTTTTTGGTACAATGAAAGTAAAATACACTTTAGTATTAGAATTCAGAATTATTTTATTTCTGAAAAGAAATTCAAAATAGAATCCCCAAAGTTCACACTTTGCATAGGGCACAAGTACAATCGCACATATTAATAGATTTTAGACCTATCTTTTAAAGTAATGATTAGAGTTAAACGTATTGATTTGGATGTGAAATTAAACTATTGAATTTTCAGTTTCGGTCGTATTTTTCACTTAGTTAAAATATTGCTTAGAAAAAATAAGAACATGTGTTTTATCAATTAGGGTGGAAAACCAAACTCAACCACCCAAATTATGATGATTCAATCAAATTTGGTTTCTTTAAAGGAACTTGGTTTTGGTATTGAATGATCGGTTTGATTTCGCATTGAATTAACTATTTGTTCAATTCCGATATTACTACACAATTGTCCACTATTTGAGATATCATTCGAATGGACGTGCACACGGGAATTCTAAATTATGTATATATTTGTAGTCTAGAATTGAAATATGGCTAAAGACTAAAAAGCATTTGTCAAATGATAGGAAATGAGTAACCCAGGAGAGCGTTCACATGGCACGCTAGCAACCTTATTTTGAACGAGCAGAGCAAAAAGGTTGAAGTTTAGAGTTTTAATTAGCCTCACATAACCAATTTCTAATTAAAACGAAGCAAAAACGTAAGACGAGGCATATTGCCAGCAACAAGCTCTAATTGGGCGCAAAGATATATATGTAATCAACAAAGATATAGTAGACCGGGACACCGAAAAGAAACTTTCATTTCCTTTTCTGAAATTACAAGGAAACATGCACGAAGTTTCCTTCTTCTTTTTCTGCTTTCAGCCCACAGTGTTACCCACACTTTTATCTGACTCATCATTTGTACAACGATTAGCACAGTGAGATTAATGTAAGTGTAACCCTACTCAATGGTCTTCAATATTGTATCTACATATATATATATATATATATTTTGCATACTTATTTGCAGCATTTTCAATCACAAAATATCTACTCTATTACCAGGTCATTCTTACGAAAAAACCATTTTTTTGGAAGAACTGGGTGAATGTTACGCTAGTCACCCCCGTATGCACCAATTTTGTGCATTTTAATTAATAATTTTTATATGATATATTATATTACAACGAATAATTCTAATATATTAAAATAAAATATGTAAATTATATTAAATAAGTATATATATATATATAAATTATATCGTAGGTATAAATAATTAGATAATTATATAATGGATACTATTTAAATAATAATATGTAAATCACATTATTATTATCCTGTAAATAAATAAATATGTGAGATATTCACATTTTTAATAAGTATAGATATAATTGATCTTTTGACAGGCACATAAGATATTTTTTGCTACTAAATTTCAGTCATATATGACTGTTGTATCATGAATTCAGGTTCCTGCAAATGATATTGCGTAGCGTGTAGAATTTGTTTTGAGAAGAAAACTCTAAATTGATTCTTAAATATTTGACTTTGCGTGACAATTATTTAATTTTTTAGAATTAAAAATTAATTATTATTGTGCTTTATATTTAATATTATTATGTAATACATCAATTATTATTAGTACATAATATTATTATATAATAAATTAATTATTATTTAGAGAGTACAACAATGATCAATTTAATGCATGATAATGTGTTATACAAAAACGATGAGAGTTTTCATGTTCTCACACATAAAATGGTTCTCATTTGAACACCAATCATAATCGTAAAATAAACTAAACCTCATAAGTCTATTAGAGTGTGGACATTGATTCTTTTGAATTACTTAATCGAATAAAATTATGATAAAATTATTTTTTGAAGGAAAAGGACCTTACTTTACTATTATTATTTCTTGAATCGGCAGAGTGAAACGTATTGAACTACGGTTTCTCATCCCAAATGGATGAGAAATACAACTAAGTTGATACATACTAAACTCTACCTGTGATTGTTAGCAAATGGATTAAATTTTTCTAACGTAGTTGAGTGGATCCGGATGTAATTATTTTCATATATTTCCTATTAACATAACAATAAATGAATGTCTTGGTTAAATTAAAAAATATAAATAATCTATTAAATCTAGAATAATTGCCTAAGATTTAACCTTTTTTTTCTATATAGTGCGGCATTCATTAATAAGACTACAGAAAAAAGTAGGTAAATTGATGAAAGATGATTATGATAAACGATACGGATTGCAGTAGGTGGAAACAAAAGAAATTTGTTTGGATATATGTGATTAATAATGATAGGGTGGTGCAAGTTGAATTATATGAGCAATAATTCGATGGTGGCAATAATAAATGACAAATTCTAATTTGGCAAAATTTCCTTCAAGAGATAAAAAGGGGCTTATCACAATGCACCGACTCGCACTAAAGCAAAGGATGTAGCATCGCCCTTACCCTCTTATCTTCAAAAAACTTATCATTCCATCATTTGTTTCCCAAGACTTTGTTAAAAACTTTCATCATTCTTTCGTTTAAAAGTAGAAAAAGAGAGAAGATATTATAGTGGTGTAGAATGTAATTAGGAGGACCCACTTGAGACAACTTGGTTAAGGATGTTTTTTTATGAGAATCTTTGAGTTGGAGATGTGGGAGAGATATTACGGTTGGGGGTTTGTGCCGACTTTTGGTGTGACGCAAAAAGTTGGGGCAGATGGGCTCTATCCGATGCTCACATAAATTTTGCTGAATTTTATGTGCGGTAAATTATATGTTGAGATTGCTTCTAGAAGAGGTAAATGGTCTTTCTTTGGTTTTATAAATTAATTGAGGGCTTTATTTGATTTCATTATCAAGAAATCACCTCTAATTTGACAATTGAGATGTTAATCGGTTGTTAGATTCTTTTATCAGTGTAGCTACAGTCGGAGAAACAAGTGAATTTAATAGGAACTATAATGCACGAGGGCTTTATTTTGTATGCTATTATTCTTCGGAAGACATTGAATTATTGTTTTAGGACGATCATCAAATTTTGTTTATTAGTCTTGCACTCTGAATTTTAATCTCCTTCTAGTTAACAATCTCTGAATTTCTTACAACGGAGAATCAATTCTTGAATAGTTTAACGTGTTGTACTCGACCAACAAAAACGGTGTTTGCCGAATTGCATTACAAAAACAACGATCGAGTCCGATCACTGATTGGTGCACGCAAACTTGTTTACTGAACTCGTGTAATTCTGTATTTAGATGGGGAAAATATTTTGTTATCGTGTTTAAATAATTTTTCCCTCATCAATTCATGAGCAATTGTCATAATTATCATCATTTTACTATTTATCATGTGTACATGCAATAACTATATGTCAGTGTAATAGCGATCACATAGTTGTTGAAACTTTAATTGAATCTAATCTCATTGCAAAATCACGAAAAGGTTGCTACTATCTTTCCACACAAATCCTGGGCCTAGTGCAATCTATCGTGCATAATATTTCTTGCTCAACTTAAAGCTTAACCGTTATTAATAAAACTAAATTATTAATTGAAACCACCAAGAAGTTGGAATAAAAAAAATACATGTGCTGCCATAGGTGTTCCTCAGATCTGTCAACTCTGCAATTCGTTTAATCTTCAGGTGTTGGTCTTTAGTTTGATCTTGCAATTAGAACTTGCTAAGTTAGTTATAGTCGAGTATCTGAGATGCCTCGCTGTGTCGTTTCATGTTCATTGATTGATGAATGAGAAAACCTATATGATTTTTTACTACAAATTATTCAAACCTCATTAATGGAAACTTCAACCTTAATTCTTTCCCGATGTGGAAATGTTAAATCGAAATGGTACGTTAGTCAACTTTTACAATTATTAGGCTGTACATATTTTTCAATTTTTAACGTTGAAGGATAGGGGAATTTTCAAGAGTATATAGGCAGTGGAGAAGAATAAAATTCTATGGGAACTTATAAATGTTCATTCTTCGTTCAGTTTAATTGTAGCACGCAGTTGCAATAAAATAAATAAATAAAAAGAACAGTTCTTTTCAACCACAAAAAAGTTGATTATGAGATAAAGTAATTAAATTGAAGCAGATTGATTTTGGAATTCGCTAGTTTTGCTTTTGCATTTCAAGAAATAGAATAAAGTCACTGTAATTCTGGACTGTAGCACGGAATATGTGTTTGTTGGTGTTAATATTTTCTCTAGCGTTTAGTTTTGTTCCTGAAAAGATCAATTAATTAATGAATAAAATCTGAGTTTGGAGGTATATTTAATGAGAATCATCTTGATATAGAAACAAATATCAAGTATGAGGAAGCTAAATCTGTGGCCGATTCTGCTGAGCTGAATTTTAAGCGTGAACGAGCGTCTCATATAACTGCTATAAATCTTTAGACAATCTCTTTGCTCATGCATCCATATCTGGATATTTGTTTAGGTTTCCTTTTTTAAGTGTTACAATAGTACCTTTTTCCCATTGTTGACATGTTAGTTGTGAAAGAAATTCACCTCGAGAGGCAAAAAGACACAAGAAGGTTACTGAATCACAAGCTTTACTGAACCAGAGAAGAGAATATTCTAGATCAAACACTAGAGCTAAAGACATTCCAGAAGGAGGTAAACTAATGACTACTTTTTCTTTCACGTTAATAATTCCAATTTCATTTTCTTAGGCTGCATTCATGATTTATCTTCTTGTGCTTTTCACTTTTAGGCAATTATCAAAACAGAATGTCATCTTTTCGAAAAGGACCTAGGAAGAGACAATTCAATTTTGTTGCAGCCTAAAATTACGAGCAAAGAGTCTGCAAGTCTACTCTCATATCTTGGACAGATGTAGTCCAAATGTTTTTTGGGGATAACTTTTAGAATCACAGTAATTGTCATAGTAGTGTAGTGGATATTGACATTTTTCTATGATCTTATTTGATACATTAAATTTCAAAGAAGGTGTTGGTCGAATACTGGAATAACCTGAGGTTCCTTGAATTTAAAGATACATTGACAGAATGACAATAAGTTCGTGAGAAAAGAAACATAGTCACATGTGGAAACGATATTCTCATGGCGTTATCCTTAGCTTTATATTATCCACTGTGTATTATCTATTTTAATACAAATTCTTTTATACATACGAGTTAATATCAAATAAAATTCATGATGATATTTTGCACTATATTTTTATATGATCGATATTATATGTATGCTGAGTATCCTAAATATTAGATGTACGAGAAGTAGTGTTTTTATGCAATAGCACTTCACTGTTTTAGCAACCATTATAAAATCGAAAACGAACAAACAGAGTGGTTTAGTAAGATGCAGAAAGAATGAGCAAATATTTTGCTGGATGTTGAGATGCAGAAAAAGGATTTGATTAATTGTATAGAGAAGAGAGGTGAAGAAACTGAAAACTATCTTACTAAAAAAGAGAAGGATTTTTGAAGAAGAAAAATAGAAACAACTTCAGCATATTAACTTGCTCAAAGAAAGAATAGGAAAGGAACTGGAACATGTGAACTCCGAAATGAAAAGACTTGAAGATGAAAGAGGAGGAATAAATTTAGATCGTGAAAAAGAGACCAAGAATTGGCTGAGCTGAATAAATAGTTCAAGAGAGGAGATTATTGCTCATATTGGAACCTTAAAGGGCTTGGAGGAATTGAAAGAGACATTCAACTCTATTGCTGTATATGAGATGCAATCCAACTTGGAGTCAGAATCAGAAACAAGCTACTAAAGGATTTGCGAGTCCACCAAAACGATGTGGTGATACAATTCTTGATCAGAGACACAGTAAAATGTGATTGTTAACAATGGTTTTCGACATAATACATCTGGCAGAAATCATTCTGATAAGTCCCTTCTCCTATCTTTGCTCCATTCTCATCGCTAAAATGATGTGGTGATAAAATTCTTGATCAGAGACACAGTAACAAAAAAAAAGGAGGAAAGAAAAAGATGTGGTAGATCATGGATCAGAAGATATGATTCCACAGACAATTAAGTTCTTGTCAATTTTATATCATTTCATGGCGATTCTACTTCATAATGTTTTCATGTTAATCTCATCTTTTCTGCAGTTCATCACAGAATTACTCAAACATAACCAAGAATGATCACGTTGTTAAACCATCTGATTGAAGTTCAGCTGGAACAGATAAAATTGTCACGGTTGAAGAAATAACAAATTTGAGATTGAAAGGATCACTGCGAACAGTGAGGTAGATTCTTCTTTCAAATACAAATCCTAAAAATAGTTGTTGCTAGCCTGAAGTTCCATTGCTGCAAAATGCACATTCGTTCACTAGTAATTGTATTTGCTGCTTCTCAGTTTTTGTTATTTAAATTCTGTTGATATGTCTGTTTGCAGCTCGACGGATGGAAAAGTTGAGAACAATTATTGTAATTTGGAGTTGATAGAGAACCGGAAAGCTTTTAACAAGTATATGAAATTTTTAGTTCTGCTTTATCATCTGACATTTCGTTTTGGTAACATGTATGCCTGTGCTATTAGGCTTTATAGTTTTCAGAAGGCGGCTTGTAAATTGTTGGTAAAAAATGATCCAGCCAACATATCTATAAATTCTTGTAGAGTTGTTCTTTGTATCATTCTTAATTTACTTTTGTGTTGTGACCATTTATTTATTCTTAGGTGAGTCGAAATTGGCTTGGTTTTTCAGTTTGGAAGATGCTCGTGTTTTTTCTCAATAACCGGACAGATTTTCTCGACAGTGTAGCGTCATCGTTACTTGTTCCTAAAAGGTAAAAACGTATTACACGTTGATACATATCTGAGAAAATCCTCTGTTCTTCAGCTTTCCACAGAGAAAAAGAAAGGCCATGATTAGTTTTTATTGTGATTGCAGAATCAGATGTCCAGAGCATTGCGAATCTGTATGTGCATCATTTCAAACTGGTTTAATATTTAGTGGATACTGTTCATACATCTTTGTCAAATGTGGTTTTTGGATCTGATATTAGTTTATTCAAGTGTAACAACCCAAACTTATTCTTCGTCAATGTTTAATGAACTTCCACACTTTCAACAACCCTTATCTACATTATTATGGCTTTTTAATCTCAGTCTTACAACTTTAGATGTATTAACATATCCTAATAAGCATATATTCTTTCCCCTAAATGAGATTATATATACCTTCATGAATATGCTTGGGTTTAGCATAACAGCAATTGTTACTGTTAAGGACCAACAGGCTTGTTCTTCGTGCAACTGATCGAACCTAACAATGAAGGTTAGTAGTGTTGCAGTATTCTTTTCCTTTTACGTAATGAGAACAGCATAAATTTTTATATAGATAGATACCGATCTATATATTTCAAGAATTTATTTGTATGGTTATATGTTTGCTTGAGGACTTGAGATTGATCACAATTCTAAGGGCCACCAATCTCCAAGGCCACGGACGGTGAAAAATGCGTTTGCACATATTACAATATTTAAAATGTCTCAAAACACGTTATATGATGAAAAATCCATAGTAAAAACTGTGTAGTTATCATTAACACGCAATCAAATTTTCCGTGGTTGTGAGAAGGATTAAAAATGTATCAGATTTATATAATTGATTATTTAATTCATCGTTAAAGTTTCATTTTAGACATAGATTGTGCTGGACAGGGTTTAAAAAGAAAAATGAAAAACGAAAATAATATAAGAATTTTGTTGAGAGTAATAGTGACGCTGAAAAAACTTGCAATGTTTGACTTGATACATTTTGTGACATAAATTAATTAAAATCATATGTATATAGATAACTGGTAAGTCAAACTATTTTGAGTTTACTGTAAGTCAAACTTCCGGTTTAAATAAGCATAAGAAATTGTGTATTAGCGGGGTAAGGTTTTATGTTAGTGGTGGTCTTGTTAATTCATTCACCACTCACCAGCCGCCACCTTAATCTCATCTTTAGCTGGCCCTCCAACAACCCTTCTCAACCACTACTTCCAGGTACCCTTTTTACTAGTGCCACGCCTCTTCCTCACTATTATCTAGAGCCTTGTTTGGGGTTTGTAGTTTATACAACTCAATTAATTAAGTTTTCATATCTATTTCGTTTTGTAAAAACTCGTGCATCATCCTCCACATGGTATAAACCAAAAGCGCGAACAAAGAGGGCTTGACTCATAAATCACTCGCAAATCGGCCCCTATCTGTACTTATAATTTGGATTTTCTTACAGTTTTCTAGCTTTCTTCAATTCTGATTAGCTTCAACTCGGATTCTTAACTAATTTCCTTTATCTAGTCTAACTGAAAGGCCACAAAGCGCGAAGAGAGTTCTGCAAGTAACAAGCGTGCCTAGGTAAATTTAGAATTAATAATTAGTCTCATTAAACAACAATAATGATATATATTATAAGTTGTTAAATGCAAAATAGATACTCTGACTATGAATTTTTAACCGAAACGACCTTGACTTTAAGCAGTAGACAGTGGGACATTTGAGACTTCACGTTTAAGTCCACTTATATAATTGGAACAGCAGCTTTCTTATTCCTTTTTTCCTTGTATTCAATTTTGACAAGTAATTATATCTCGCACGATACTTACGATCTACGAATCTACCTATAATAAATATATAAAAAACAATACTTTAGACCTTCTATTTTTCCCCTTCAATTTTTTTTTAAAAATAAATTATTATAATTATGGAAAAATGAATTTGTGTTGTTAAATTATATATTTTCAGCCATGTAATTAAATTTTAATTGCTAATTGGTGGTTATTAGCAATCTTGAACACATTATTCAACTATAAATATGTTCCAATTATGGACTAACAACCAATTCACAATATGATGCACAAATCTGAAATAGTCAAAACTAGATTTGACGTATGTTAGTGAGCAGGAAGAATAATCACTACTCATATCTGAGCATAGAGATTCGGATTATATTGCCACTTTATTATGTGCATTAGAATATTGGTTTGAATTGGCAATAAATTTTTTATTCTATTAAATAATTTTTTTATAAATTCCAAGAGTTGTTCCATTACAATATGGTATGTTTGTCAAAAGCACTCTACTATATTTGTTTTTTATGTACGATTCATTTGTTTGAGAATGCATTCCTAACACAATGCTAGTTCGCTATTGTAGAATCTTCAAGAATTAATAATTATGCTTTTATGCTCGCAAGCAAAATTATCAAGATAAATTATAGTTTTTGGCCTTTCAAGTTCAATCATTGAGGAAAAAAATGCTCTCAACCTCGATTTAACTTTTTCACCAGCACAATGTGTAGCGTGTATGTATTTCTTCTACTAATCTATTAACAAATAAATACACATTATTGCTATTTAAAATTATGTTTGACTTCAAATATAACACTAATCTTAAGAAGAGGAATTGAACTTTAAAACTAATACTTGTGTTTTCATGGATTATTCATGTTCGGAATTAGATATAATTTCAAATAACAATTATATTTGTTTTATTGTTGGCAAGTTATTAAAAATAATATACTCGCCGCGCATCTGGCGAACTAGTAAAAGTAATAGTGTGGAAAAGGTAATCGATTATATATTTTCTCATAATTCGAAGAATAGGCCTGAAAATCCGATAGATTTTTGAATTTCCGTGATAAAGTAAGGAGTCCAAACGAGGCCTATTTTAAAACGATAAATAGTGCAATATTAGGTACGGCCCGTCTCGGCCCGACCAAGAGACCGAACAGTGGCGTAAAATTTCGTAGTTTCGAAAATAGTGTATTTCAGTGTGGCATTGCTCTGTTTTGTGAAGACAGCATCAAAGAACGGCAGCAAGATATGGAGAACGGCGCTGTATTTGCCGGCTTACACCCCAACCCCACCATCCATCACCTCCTCCTCGGCCCGGCCCGCAGCGCTATCAAACTTCTTCCCCCTCTCACCGACAAAAAATCCCTCTCTCCTCACCCTCTTCCTCTTCAGAGTGTAGCCACATTCTGCGTACGAATTAAAAAACCCCTTTTTGCTATTTATGTGTTTTCGTGTTGACCTTGCCGTTTCGTTTTCCTGTTGTTTGTAATGATGCTTGTTTCTTTATTATTGTATTTGATTGATTTTGGTTGTGTTCGGCTGCAGAAGCAATCTCGAGTTGTTCCTTTCAGTAACTATGGTAATAGCAATGTTAATTCGCTTCGAGTGGCGTCACCTGCCAGGTTGGGTATTAGTTTTCAAAAAATGACGGCTAAATATATTTTCATTTCCTTGTTTTTATTTTTTATGTTCGATTGGCAGTGATGTTGCATTAGAATTAGCTGACATTGATTGGGACAATCTCGGTTTCGGGTTTATGCCCACTGATTATATGTATATGATGAAGTGTTCCCAAGGTGAGACATTTTCTAAAGGTGAGTTGCAGCGATTTGGAAACATTGAACTGAGCCCGTCAGCTGGTATTTTGAATTACGGTCAGGTTAGTTGTTGTGAGACTTTTTGACTTACATTCTTTGCTAATGTAGTTGGTTTTTGAATGTAAATTTGCACATTCATGAATGTGTTACATTTTCAGGGATTGTTCGAAGGCCTGAAAGCTTATAGGAAGCATGATGGTAATATTTTACTATTCCGTCCCGAAGAAAATGCAAGACGGCTTAGAGAGGGTGCAGTGCGCATGTGCATGCCTGCTCCGACTGTAGAGCAGTTCGTGGAGGCTGTAAAAGCCACTGTCTTGGCGAATGAAAGATGGGTACTGTTTTGATTTAACATTGTAGTTTGAGATTTTGTTGTTTGCTTGCAGTAATGCTGTAGTGTTAAGAGCTCATAGTTAGTTCTATTTGTTGCAAATTTCAGATTCCTCCTCCAGGAAAAGGCTCTCTGTATATAAGACCGTTGCTTATGGGAAGTGGAGCTGTTCTAGGTCTTGCACCAGCTCCTGAATACACCTTTTTGATTTATGTTTCGCCGGTGGGCAACTATTTCAAGGTAGTCTGACCTCCCCTTTACATGCCCGGGCAATCATTTTCATGTGATTCTCCCTGTGTTTGTATGATTTGAGTGCAGATTATAAATTGTTTGTTCATTTTTTGTGCCTGTTGAATATCATTATGCACACTGTAGATTCAAATTTCTCTGCACTATGTTTTTTCGTAGACATCACTTGTGCAGGACTTTTGTCTCTGGAACTATAATATACCTTACAGCCGATTTCCTGTTTTTAACACAGGAAGGATTGGCACCAATACATTTAGTAGTGGAAACAGAAATGCATCGTGCAACACCTGGTGGTACTGGAGGAGTGAAGACCATTGGAAACTATGCTGCAGTGAGTGATTTTTATTTTGATGTTGACTACTATGTCTTAATGAAGTGGTTATTTTTATTTATTTTTCCTATTCTGGATGTTCCTAATACTAGCTCTAATCTCTATATTATGTTCTTCCATGTTTGACAAATTATAATTTTGTTATTGTGTTATCTCCTTTTCATTCAAATTAGTACGTCTTCTCTTTGTCTGAACACTCAAGAATGTGAAATTAAGCTACCATTTTCATGCTTTTTGTTTCGTTGTTACTCTCTAACTGGGGTTGCTAGTCACATATTTATTGTAATGGGGCCTGTTCCTGCTCAATGACCCTACTATCATTTGGATTATGAATTTATGGTTTTATGTGATAACATTTTGCATTCGGAGTTTGGTCATTACTGTTTATACTGATGACTCCTTGCATCCTCTGGATTATCACATATAGGTTCTACAGGCACAGAGTGCTGCAAAAGCAAAAGGGTTTTCTGATGTACTGTATTTAGATAGCACTCACAACAAGTATTTAGAGGAAGTATCCTCCTGCAATGTGTTCGTTGTAAAGGTAGGCACCTTCTAATCAACATTATTACAGTCCGTTTAGTTTTCCATTATCAGTCAATTACATTTATCGTATTTTATCCTTCTTGTATGAAATTTATATCTTTAACTTCAGTTAGTGTTTTCCTCTCCATGCAGTTATTAAGATGCTAATGTATCTACTGCAAAAACATTAACCTTGTCTATTGAACATTTGGGCTCTGTTTATTTACATTTTTTTCCCGGAAAAAGTGCACATTCAAAGTTCATTTCTACTTTTTCTCTCTCCTTGACTAAA
Organism: Ocimum tenuiflorum; assembly: GCA_001278415.1. Classification (NCBI taxonomy): domain Eukaryota; kingdom Viridiplantae; phylum Streptophyta; class Magnoliopsida; order Lamiales; family Lamiaceae; genus Ocimum; species Ocimum tenuiflorum. The sequence continues at coordinate 2,787 of AYJT01007842.1, read as the reverse complement.
AATATTTATGCAAATGACTTCTCATAACTTTCTTAGGGTACTTCACTTGTTTTTGAGATACAAACCAAATAGCGCCTTAACTTGCACTGTTTGCTGTTAAGATAGTTCTGTTGTGGTAAATAACCATTTTCATAGTCACATATTTGTGAAATGTCAATTTGTGCATAAACTGTAGCATTTGTCTCTCTGTTCCTTCCTCGCTCTTCTTTTATGATATTCTATTCTAATTGTGTTTATCTTCCTCTTGTCCATTTCTTTGTTCTCAACTGGCAAAACTTAAAAATCTGCTAAGGTTGAATTACTGAACTCAGGGCAATGTCATATCCACTCCTTCAATAAAAGGCACCATCCTACCTGGAATCACCCGGAAGAGTATACTAGATGTTGCTCTTAGTCAAGGATTTCAGGTACATCTGCCAGTTTTTTTTCCCCTGCTTACAGTCATTGCATCATTGAGGATTGACCAAATAAGATTGCAATAGTGAGTGCAGGGATGAAATGTATCACCCGTTGAATGTCTATGTAATGCTTTATTTGTTAAATTAAGGCAGACATCTTTGTCATAGTTTTTTTATGGCTGACATTTCTGAGTTGGAGTTTAGCCTAGCCTTCTGCTTTAATTAAGAATTTAAGTGTAACGAGTTCATGCATTGGACTGGTGATCTGTCTCCTCTCTGCCAGACCTATTGGATTATCAAATAAATTTGTCTCTCTTGTTGTGATTTTTAGGTTGAGGAACGGCTGGTGACAGTGGATGATTTGCTTGATGCTGATGAGGTGTTCTGCACAGGAACTGCAGTCGTGGTCTCACCTGTAGGCAGCATAACCTATCTCGATAAGAGGTATCCACTTCCTAAAATTGTTTTTTAGATTTGTTGTTCCTTAAAATTGAATTTCTCAATTCCTTAGTTGTTGGTCCATCGCTGAAGACATCCTGCTGATTGGATTCTTCATCCATGTGATCATATCTCGATATGTTACTAGTACCTTAACATTAGATAGTGAGCGTGCAAGTAATCAGCTTTGAATGGAGAAGCAAAGTTTTGTGTGTTATGTGATATACCTTGAAATGGTTGGTTGCAGGGTGAGTTATGGAAGTGATGGAGTTGGGCGTGTGTCGCAGCAACTGTATTCGGCGCTTACGAGCCTGCAAATGGGACTGGCTGAGGATCATATGGGTTGGATTGTTGAGCTCAAGTAGCCTTTCTATCCATATCATATCTCTTCTGGTGTTAGGATTGAGTTTCTTAGTTTGGGAATGCATTGAACTCTTGTGTTGTAATTTGCATTGGAACTTTCTGACTTAGCGTGAAAATGACGATTTGTATTCGTTATCTGATGAAGTAGAAGCGCAGCTCTTTCTTCATTTGCCATAACTGGTGGGTATGTTAACTAGTGATGTTAACTGCACAAATCTTACATGAGGCTAATGTAAACAAGAATTGGTTTACTCCTTCACTGACTTGTTTCTCAGCTGTTGCTTGCTACTGTGTTTCTCTACTCTACTGGTGTATTGACTTATCTATTAGGCATCTCAAATTTACCCATAATCTAAATCGTGGCCTCAAATGCCCAAATCTTGGCTCAAAAAAACCATCTAACATCTGATAAAATGGTCTCATTGCTATTGAAGAGCATTTTACCTAACACAATCTCCTCAATTTGCAACGTTACTTGTTATATTGTAATAAATTTAATAATATATTAGGATTCATATTTATTATTTTAGTTATTATCTCTGTAGACAAATCATTAATTTTCAATTTATGCTACAATAATTATTTATTAATTAAAACCAGTATTGATTTGTGGAGTCGCACATACTTTTCAGTAGGAATAGTGAAAGAATAATATGGATAGTGGCAACAGTTGAAGGAAGTATATTCTAATACAATATCTTCTACTATTCAGAAAAATGCCTGGAGAAGAAAAGTTGCAGAGTTAACAACTCTCTTTTTGTTGAAAAGAAAGAAGCATTGCACTACCAAAAAAGGGGTGTGAACGGCAGAAGAAGATTTACTTTTGGCTGTTTTGCCCCCTATAAGTCAAATATGGTGCCATCTAGTTTCTACTATGTGGGCTTCACCAATTTCAGTTCTGCTATCGCCCAATCAATTACTGTTTTCACGCTCTTATTTATGCAAATGAACATAGCTGCTCATTGTTAAAAATTTAATTGATTGTGAGACTAGATTGGTCAAACTTTTGCCAAAATTCTATAAAGATCCTCATGGTGCAAAAGTGACCAGTATATAAAAGTTTTGCAAGAACTCCCATGTTAGTGCTATGTCGTATCACTATGAATCCTTCATATCTATCTCTAGCTAGTATAAATATATAGCCTTTGGATTCTTCTTTTGTCATCGTGATCATATTCATATGATGTTTCCGTTGATTAATTTTAATCATTTTCCCCGAAAAAATATTGTAATATCCATTTATAGTTTCTGTATGATTGCTATACACGTTAACGTATATAACATTTTATTATCCCAAACTATACAATGCCCTTGTTCGTGCAAATTATTCCAGCCCTAGGTATAATCATGTCCCTGCATTATTCAGTGCATATATAATTATTTACGGAGATTAACTATTATAACTAAATTTGTTTAAAACAGTTATATTTATTTCTATTCATCATAAACGTAAAAAGAAGAGAAGTGCACCTCTTGAATCTTCGGATTATCTTTTGATAATTTTTCTTTTTATTTTATCCCATCTATTTGAAATTTCTTGAAGATTGAGAGTTGAAGTTTCCCTCGCAAATTAGCAACCAATGAAATT
>AYJT01007829.1:0-14238 GCA_001278415.1 Ocimum tenuiflorum | reverse complement strand
ACTTCTCTCTCGTGGCCGCCGAGGTTGATTTTATCTGTTCTGAACTTTGGATTATATTCTTCTATTTTGGTGCTTGTAGTTTCTAATATGCCTCATCGATCAATTCATTAGGCAATTCTGTAGTTTCTGTGTCAGTCTACACTACAATTTGTGGTGGCATTGGTGCTCTCTCTCTCTCTCTCCGCAGTTCTTCAACCGTGTTGGTCGGTTTAGTGGCAAGATAACGTCCAGTAACTAATAAGTTTCGCCAAAAGAAATGAATGTTTGAGGATAAATGTGCAATCTTTATCAAGCAATTTTATCGTTTCAATATGATTTCACTTGTTTTCAAATTTTCATTGTTTTCATCTCGGGTCCTTCTAATTGATGGGCAGTAGTTATTATTATTGTTATTTGACAAGCCTGGGGCCTGCTGGTAGTTATTGGTGTTGCGACTTGCGCTCTTCTGATTCCAAGATGAAGTTTATCATCTTCGCATTTTTCATGTTGGTGTGACCCACATATCAGTTGCATGATTAACCTCTTTATGCATGTATTTGCAGGTGCTCCAAAGAAGGCAGGGAATGTCTTCAGGGGGCCTGACTATCACAGAGTTAAATGAACTACTTGATCGTTTGGCCTCTTCTGATAATAGGTAGGATTCATCCTGCACGACTGCCTCAATGAACATCCCCTATTTTTGGTCAAGAAATGGCATAAGACTAGTTAGTTCAATTCAGACGTGCTATGAATTAATACTGGGATTTTGTTCTCGGTGCAGATCAGAGAAGACTTCTATTCTTTCTGAACTGATCAGGAAAACAAATGTTCAAGAAATGAAGTGGATTATTATGATAATTCTCAAAGGTGGTGCTTAAATAACTTTGTTTGAGTTCTCATGTTTGCTTGACAGCTTTAACCATTTTTCATTTTTTGTAACTCTGCGAAGTTCAGATCTTAAGTTGGGGATTAGTGAAAAGAGCATATTTCACGAATTTCACCCTGATGCTGAGGATTTGTTCAACGTCACCTGTGATCTAAAACTAGTCTGCGAAAAATTACGAGATCGTAATCAGCGGCATAAGCGCCAGGTTGGCCTCAGACTGAACTAAATTTGACGACACTGATTAATGAGGAAGGGGCAAAAAACTACTTAAGTTTCAAAACAGTTATTATATGCTATGTGCTGTATGGATATCTCTTAGTATGTATTGATCTAATCAGCACGCTCAAGTTTCTAACCAATGGCAAAATCAGTTCTTGCTCATGCTTCTTTCACCTTGACCAACCATTGACTCCCATCACTTGAATTTGCATGCTCCTGTACTTTCCATTTTTTGGAACTTTTCTGTAGGTTGTGCTCTATTCATCATGTTTGCATTTTTTTTTGGGTTCATTGTTTCTTGACAGAGCTTTACCGAATATCCAAAGATTCCAAACTAGGTATAAGACACTTAAAGAAGTCATTAACATTCAAAACGAATGAAGTCATTTTATTTACTCTTCATTTTCTTTCACTGGATTCTATTCTTGGTTCTTCATGCAAAGGGCACTTTTTGAGGTGATTCAATATAACTATCTCAATATAGAACCACCTTGAATTATTCCATTGTGTTTGAATAATCATGTATTTGGATTTTAAAATGCAACCCTTATGGCTCTTGATCACTAATGTGTCTCCTTTGGTGAAGTTCGTCTATTTTCTTTTTTCTCTCTCACATGAAATTCCCTGTCCAGAAGAGAAGGCACGCTGTTTATATCTATTGTACTCCTTGAATTCACATCAATATCCACACGAGTTATGTTTCTTTCTTTTATCCCCACCTTTTTCTGTTCTTCTCAAATTTTAATTTGGAATATTTAGTCCTTTCATCTTCAACATATGTTCAGTGAATGAACATGATGCTAGCTACTCTTCTGCAGGACATTGAAGTTGGAAAACCTGTCCGACCTCAACTAGCTTTGAGGGTCAGCAATGCAGCTGCTGCATGGAAAAAGGTCAACATGTGCTTCAAATTTATGAGAATTCTTGTCAAGAAAAAACTGCTTATTTGCAACATCGACATTTGGCTTTTGAAGCATATAATTTTGCTTTCCTTCATTTCTTTTTGCCACTGAATTCATAGCCTCATGATTGTCTTACATTTTTCCTGACCAACAGCTTCATGGAAAGGAAGTTGTTGTTGAGTGCAAATTCGATGGTGATCGCATCCAAATCCATAAAAATGGAGCTGGAATAAATTTTTTCTCCAGGTAGAATTGAAATCGAACTTTTGACCTTGAACATCATGTCGAAAAGCTTTTCTCTTGAAAATCAAATTATTTGTGTAGTTGAAGAATGAAAACTGTTTGTGTTAGTTTGATTTGAAGAATGAAATTTACTCCTTTATATAGTAGAACAATGAGCTGACTAAAGGTCACAAATTAATGTGATGATTGAATTTATGGAGAAATAGTGGTGATATGAAGGGTTGGTGAATAACAACAACAACAACAACAACAACTACAACTATATATTATACATTAAATAAAAAATTCAAGTAAAGAAGTAACAACAAATTATAAAGTTTTGGGTCATTACATTGCAAATAAGCAGTTGCTTCTGTTTAATGTGGACAGGAATTTTCTTGATCATCCAGAATATAGCTATGGCATGTCAGATGTTATAAAAGAGAATATTCTGGTTGAAAGGTGAATATTTCAAGAATCCAGCATTCAGTGTTTTAATTTGGTGCATAGTTCATTCATCTATTGTATATTTAATCTTTATTCTTTGTTTTGCATTTAATTTGAGATATTCTGGTTTACCTATTTGTTTTGGACATTTAAATGTTTCATTTGTTAAAAGATTTTTTAAAAGAATTTGTTAAAAAGTTAAAACCCACTGTAGTCTATAGTCTGTAGTTACATGATAGCCAACTTGTTCTTTATTTGACATGTTATTTTCTTAAATAAAATACAAACTGTGGAAAGCTAAATTAACATCTTTGTTAAATAGATGCTTTTGGAAATGCTCAGTTGGTGAGTTGAATTCCTGCTGATTGTTTGGGGATAGTTTGAAAGTACTGATGGTATCAAAGAAGATGCTATGTGCTTAGTGCATTGTTTTCATATGCTTGTCAACTGATAATTACATGGCACAGCTAATTGTTCTTATTTCCGCAGATGCATTCTAGATGGTGAAATGTTGGTTTGGGACAAATCTACAAATAGATTTGCAGAGTTCGGCTCAAATCAAGAAATAGGTTTCACTTCATTGCCTTTCGTGCTGTTTTGCCGTCTTTTTTTTTGCTATATGCAATCTTAATCACTCTTCCCCTTCTGTCTTTTGTCAGCCAAGGCTGCCAGGGATGGGCTTGATAGTGATCGACAGGTCCCTTTATGTCTAATATATGTACTAATTTTGTGATGCTAGACACTTCCATTCTATGTTTTTAACCTACATTTCCTCTGATGCAGTTGTGCTGTATCCTTAAGGTCTAAGCAAGGCGGATCAAGATTTTTGGATTTAAAGTTTGTTTTGATGAAATGCACAAGCAATAAAATTGTTTAGTTTACCTTGACATGTGGCTAGATGTTGCATTTGACATTCTTTATGTTGGAGACACCAGTGTCATTCACCAGAGCTTGAATGAGAGACACCAACTTCTTCGGAAATTTGTTAAACCAATACCAGGTCATTTGGAGATTTTGGTTCCTAATGGTGGCCTTAATGCACATTGTTCTGCTGGTAAAGAGATTGTGCCTTTTCTTTATGTGGGAAAAGATGTTGCTGTTGAAAACAATAAACGTTTCTGAATTCCATCAATTAATGATAATATTTTTCAATACATTTACTGTATACATTACCAAGAAAATGCTACTACCGAATTTTTATACGATGGTATAGAACTTGTTGACAGTTTTTTGATGTTGCTCTAAAAAATTGTTTTCTAAATTTCCTTTTACAATGCAGCATTTTGCTATTTAACTGCTCTATCACACAGGGGAACCGTGTTGGTCTGTAATTGTTCATGATGTTGATGGCGTTGAGAGATTTTTCAAAGAAACCATAGAGAACAGGTCATTGTTTTCCCCCTCTTCCCTTCTTTCTTTCCCAAATTTCTCTTCTTTAAGTCTTTTTTTTTCCTGGTACTTAATGTGCATGGTATACATATATGAGTTTGAATTCCTTCAGCTGATTTGGTTGTTGCAATCTTCAATATGTGATTTTATGGAGTGGAAGGTCTTGGAATTCAATATTCACAATGGTCTTGCAATTACTGGTGGAACACTGTGTACTTTATACACTTTGACTGAGATGAAAGCTGCAATCTACTTTGGTTTCCTAACTTAGGCTAAAAAGCAAAGAAAGAAATGAATGAGCTTGCAGTCCTATTTTCTCCATTGGGATACCCCTAAAAATGCGAGAATACTTCATATATGGAGCTATAAAAACTAAAGGCTTGTAAGATAAGTAGAAGGTAAACTAGCCCAACAAGTAGAAATTCACGCAGGTTCATGGATGATTATCTGGCTCTCTAGCGGTTGCTACCTGAGTTTATGAGTTCTATGGAGCTCCAAAATTTTGTGGTTCAGCAGGTTCTAGCACACTCCTAGTTGACACTGTTAAATATTCTCTTTCCTTTTTCATACATGGTCTTTTTTCTTTGGTATCCTCTTTTTCCTAGCATGGCTTTAGCCATGAAAATTGTAATTTCACCTGTAATTCCGACGACAAGCCTAGACAGGCAATAATGTGCTCAAATGAAGCATTTAAAGCATAAAATGAATGAGATAAATGCAAGTATCAATGGAAAAGAAACATAGCATAGCTGTAAAAGCTTTAAGCAAAGGCATTAATTAGCGCATTTTGTCTTCTGAATGGAAGTAATTTACTTCTTTTTTTGTCTGACGGGATCTCAGAATAGAAGGGGATAATAGTTGATAGATCAAGAGACCCAGAAAATTGGAAGAGAATGGCTGAATTGATCGAACTAAACATTTTAATACTTGAAGCGTGTTGTAATTTGGCGTTTCCTTCATCTCATCATGTTCTCACTTATATTGAGCATATAAGCAAGCTCGCCCTTACACTTGTATTTCTTTTGTTCCCATTTTTCAATAGCCAACTGAACTTAATTTCCCCTCTGCTACTGGTGATGTTAGAGATGAAGGAATTGTCCTGAAAGATCTCAACTCAAAATGGGAACCAAGTGATCGAAGTGGAAAGTGGCTAAAATTGAAGCCTGAATATATTCGAGCAGGATCTGATTTAGATACTCTTATAATAGGTCTGAAATTTATATTCTTTACTTATTTAATGAAGGGAATTTTGCATTATCTTCCTATAATTAAGCTATTAAATGCAGGAGGATACTATGGTTCTGGACGTCGAGGAGGTGAGGTGAGAATAGTGCTTTAGCTGATAAATTGTTACTGTTATTTAATTCCCTGAAGAAAATATTCATCTTTGTTCGACGTTTATAGGTAGCACAATTTCTTGTTGGCCTTGCTGAGCGTCCAAGCCCAAACACATATCCAAAACGGTCGGTCTATTATTTAATCATTGGCTTAAAAGTTCATTCAGGCATGTGAACTGTGAAGGTGTGATATATTACTATTATTATACATGTTTTACATTTTCAATTGTTAGTTACTATATATGCTTTTGATCAGAGATCAAGGACCTTGCTTTGATTAATGCACGTTTCAGAGCATTAGTTTGAGCCCTTGATTTAGAGCTTCTACATGGGAGAAGATAAATCTTAGTAACAAGAGATCATAGCTTCTCTGTTGTAGAAAAGTTTGGGATACACACTCCTCGTTGGGTATGAGATAATCGGAATAATGATTTTAGCCCTAAAATCTTGCATATTTTGGAGTGTGCAATTTAATTAGTGAAGTTCTTGATATTTATGGATATTTTTGGACTTCCAAAGTATTGATTTTATGGGTAAACCAAGTTTGTAAAACCAATGAAACTGTATATGTAAAATTTGGGCACACCGGATTGTGAAAACAACTTGTACGTCACAACAAGATGTCAAGCTAGGGGAGTGTCTTGGCACAAACAAATGACCAAAAAATAAATCCACAGAAAGTGAAAGGGGCACAAAACGTTTCCCAATATCTAGGATAGTGGAAACAAAACAAAATAAGACATCACTATCTAGTATAGGTGGAGACAACAATACGCAGGAACTTTACAAACAATAAATACAAATTCAGTCATACCTTAGTGAGGAAGCAACTTGATCATCGCAACAAGATGTCAAGAAGGGGAGGGTTGTGGCTCAAAGAGATGACTCAAAAACGGAGACGAGCAAAGTGAAAGGGGGTACAAAAGTAAAAATGTCTTCTACCATCTAGGGCTAGGATAGGTGGAAACAAAACTACTATCTAAGGTGGAGACAACTGTAATTACAACATATAGGGTCATGGATATAGCCATGGTATTGACTGAAGTCATAGGTGAGTTGAGTTCAAATCTCATCTAACCCATACTAGCATGCTTTCAATATGGGACAAGAGTCTAAACAGTAGAGGGGGTGATGCTTACACTAGGCCCGAGGGAAGGGGAAAAACAAGACAGCAAAATCAGTTCAAGTGCTGTAAAAATTTTGCACAAGGAAACCAGGCAAGCAACAGCTTGAACAAGTGAATCTGATCTTTTTGACTTTATGTTTTGAAAACCATCTTAAAAAATCAACAGGCTGTGGTGCTTCCATATGAATGTACAGTCCAAGCAAATATTATCTTCTTCGCATGTTGCCTAACAGCTAAGCCACGGGACTTCTTCGTGATCTCTCTGATGGCGCTGTGGATGATTGATAATATCCTCTTGATGTCAAGCCAATTCCAACTCCAGATGCTCTTTCAAATAATACCTCAAATTGAAAACTCAAAATGCAAGGTTTTTTGTAGACTCCATATTATCATTACATAATGGGCAAATAAGATCAATATTGAGAAAAACAAGCCTGTCACGAGTCACGAGATGCTCCTAGAATGCCAACCATGTGATGAAGGGATATTTATTTCCTCCACTGATTGAGAATTTTCTCCAGGAACTCCCGTGTAATGGAATCAAAGGCTTTCTGCTGGTCTATTCTCAGTGTGCATCTTAGAGACATCTGCGCCCTAGTTTGCCTTATGCTTTTGTTTTTCATTTTTCCTGAATGCATTTGCTTCCTTGTACACTGTAACGTTGTGATAAAATATGCTGCTGCCCCCTCCTTATCATATATGCTCGAAATATTTAGACATCTGTGTTGTCCACGATTCTGATTTTCCTGCGATTGCAGATTTCTTTCATTTTGCAGGGTGGGTACAGGACTTTCTGACGAAGAGCTCGATGCTGTTGTCACCAAATTGAAGCCTTATTTCAGGTGACCCTTATTAATTAGGTTTGAGATTGGGAATTCTGAAAACTTTGAAGATGTCCTTTTAGGATGCCTGGTGGGAAATCACCCTCCCATTTCTGGTATTTCACTTAATTTATGTAGTGCAACTTATTAGTTAATCTTGAATTATTTTGTTACAAAACATTTGTATGCATAAAACCAATTTCTCCACATTCTTATATTTTCATTAATTTCGTATTATTTATTTGGTCAATACTATGTCTTATCATTTCAACAAGAAGTGGAGTAATGTCTATTCCAGGAAATATGAATATCCAAAAAAACTGCCACCAAGCTTTTATCAAGTTACCAATAACTCGAAGGAGAGACCAGATGTTTGGATTGAGAGCCCAGAAAAGTGAGCTAAACACTTTATGATTTTTCAACTCTTTTATATATGTTGCTTACCCTTGTTATTTTACACAGATCAATTATAGTTTCCATAACCAGTGATATTCGGACAATCAGGTCTGAGGTAAACAATTTGAATTGCTTCCTTTTTCTTGTAATCATGTACAAATACTTGAGTGTGCAGCGCCACCTAAACTATCTAGGAGCTTGATTGTGCTCCAATTTCCTTATGTTCTTCATAAGCTTTTGCTGGTGCTCCTTTTAAGCATTATTATTGTTTCTCTTCTATCGGATTTAGTTTGCAACAGCACCTAAATCCTTCTTGGTAATGTCTGATGAAAATCATTTGATGTTACTGGCAATCTTTGGTGATCAAGGTATTTGCTGCTCCATATAGCTTGAGATTTCCACGGATAGATCGAGTGAGATATGACAAGCCTTGGCATGAATGCCTTGATGTTCAGTGTGAGTAAATATCATTTGAGCGCTCTATGGGGTTCAAATGTTAATAGCATGCTTTTTTTCACATTCTTTTCTTCTTTATGGTTTCTTATATAGTAAGATAACGTTTTATAGTCACTAGCTAAAAATAATCCGATTTTATTTACATGTTGCAGCTTTTGTTGAGTTAGTACATTCAAGCAATGGTACCATGCAAAGAACAATGGACTACACCGATGTACCAGAAAATAACCCAAGACGTAGAAAGGTGTCTAGAGGAAACAAGAAGAATGTTTCTGTTGTTCCTTCCCACTTCATTCAAACTGATGTTTCCCGGGTTAAGGGCGAAACATCAATATTCTCCAACATGATATTCTGTATCCTATTACCATATGCATGTTAAAGAACTGATAGGTTGTGCATGTAAATGGAATGCTTCATGAACTGTCTTACTAGTCTGGTGTTGTCTTGCTAGCTTGGATGCAACTGCCTAAATAATCATAATTTTTATCTCTAATTGTGCTCTATTATAGTGTTCTTAACATTTTTCAAGTGCCGCACATCTTCCTTCCCATGCTACGTTATGATTTATGTAGTTTATGACAATAAATTCATCTGTGTTTGGTCTTCTTTGACATTTAGACTTTGTTAATGTACCAACATCACATTCTCTTGATTCCTTGCACAAAATGGTAGCTGAGAACGGCGGCACTTTCTCAATGAATCTCAACAGTTCGGTTACTCATTGCATTGCATCTGAGAGTAAAGGTCAGCCACTCATGTCTATACCAATCTGAGATGAATATATCTATCTATAGAGAAACTTGACCAGAACGAATTCCGAATATGTTTGAGTAGGAATCAAGTTTCAGGCTGCAAAGCGCCAGGGAGATGTTATTCATTACGCATGGCTCCTTGAATGTTGTACGCAGAAGCAACTTCTTCCTTTACAGCCAAAGTCAGTCATATCATATCGCCTCTCTCTCTCTCTTTACATATATATATATATATATATATTATAATTGCTGTTATTTTCTAACTGCTATTGTTTTTTCCTAAAGGTACTTTCTTTTTCTATCGGAGGCAACAAAGAAAAAACTTGAAGAAGAAGTTGATGAATTCTCAGACTCCTACTATTTGGATTTAAATGTGCAACAACTGGAGCAGGTACAGAAATTAATGACCATATCATTATTTACACATGATTAATTTGTATTAGATGGTTAGCTTAATTGCTTAGGGAAAATTCAGAGGTCAAGTTCACTGCATCAAAATATGACTTGGCAAGCCAGTTCTTTCATCTTCTTTTTTTGTCTTGTTGTTTCTTTTCAGTTACTAAACAACATCAATAAGATCGAGGAGGCTAAAGCAAAAGAATACTGCAAGAAAAAACTCTGTCCAAGGAAGGAATGGGTTCGCTTCCTTGGTTGTTCTGTTTATTTCCACCTTCCCATGCAGTTTTTGTAAGATGATTTATAATTTGAATGGAATAAAGTTGATCCTGGCATCTCTATGAAGCATTTATATTATTTTTCACTGGCCCTTAGGAAATACAGGATCTGGGAAATTCCATTTGAACTGGCAATTAGAAGGATGAAGATTGAAATTAGCATTGGTGGTGGCAGTATAGCTGAGACTCTTTCTCATGCCACTCATTTGGTGATTGTTTCCAGTCCAGAATATGATTTGGACTTTGATACATTATTGAATAGGTGACCTTTTCTCATAAAATCAATGCTTTCTGGTAAATTGTTGATTGCAGAAATGAAGTTATGTTTAATGTTTTCAGAAGTATTTTTTGCATGCGATTACACATCATGTTGGCCACTGTTCCAGCTTGGAGGTCATTTGTCTGAGATTATTTTTTCTTGTCGTTGTTTGTATAAATTACAATTTTTAAGTGAACCTATAGTTCTCCATATGTAAAGTAACTTTCCAAGAGCATCTCTATTGGATAATGTCAACTGAATGGAATTGCTGAAGAGATTTTGTATATTTAGATGATTTGATTTTATCAACCCAATGATTGTTGAACCATCATCACTTATATAATAGCAGTTCCACCTGTTACAATTGAGTTAAAAGTTCTTCACTGTAGCCTCGAATGAATACTGAAGAATCGTCAATATTGAAACATTACTTCTTTTCCGTTATCAGTTTCTCAGAGGCAGAGAGGCGTCTTTTGCACCGTAAAAGTTTGAAAGTTGTGAAGTCTCAGTGGTTGGATGATTGTTTCAAGGAAAAACAGAAACTGTCAGAGGATAGCTATAATTTGAAGCCCCTGCAATTTCAAGAAACTTCGAGTAGAGAGAGGTAAGTGCTCGTGAATTTTTTTCAAGCATCATATCATAGTGACTAATTGTAATGAAATCCCCTGTAAACCTGCATTTATGTCATGCTTTTGCCATCTTCTGAAACATACCTGTTATGGCTTATGATGTGGTGTGGTGGGGGAGTTGTAGACGATTAACTTTATTCTCATCGACTTATTCAATGACTCACTGTTCGTGGGCAACTCTATCTTTTTGCGGAAGCGTTAAGTGTAGATGAAAAATTGATGTCATGAAATCTGATTGGCGGAATAATAACCTTTATGTTGATTATGGACCTGATGTTATCAAATATGAAAGTATGATGATCAATCCAAACCGTAAAATTGAATATGGACCTAACGATACGAAATGTAAAAAGTATATTGAATATCTGTCTGCTGTTACTTCAGTGATGGAAATGATCTTGCTGGAGAAGAACATAAGACGCTGGTATCAAGATCAAAATCGAAAGATGCTTCAGCTTCTTTTGGAGATGAGAGAGAAGACAAAGCTACATCACGCAAGCCCAGAGTAGTGAGCTTGCCGGATAGGGGTGGAAAACGGAAAAGGGGCAGACCAAGTGGCGTGACAACTGCAAAACAAAAACCACTCGTCCGAAACAAAAGAACGCGTGTAGGAAAGAAGCCCGCTAAAATCAGTGAATATGAATCAGATGAGGATGCTTCATCGAATGACAAGGAAGAAGACATTAAACTCAGCACTGTAGATTATGAGAGTTCCAAGATGGTAGAAACTAGACAGAGAACAGGTTCAACTCAACCTCGAAGAACAAGGGCTCGACTTAGAAACAAGCCTGTCGAGATCAACCAAAATGAATCTGATGAAGATACAGCAGCAGCAGTAGAGGAGGAGGAGCAAACTAAGGAGGAAAACTTCCAACTTGGTGGAACAACTTCAACCCTGCCTGTTCCCGACTTCCACGAGACTGAGACACCGAAAGATTCTCTATCAGAGAGAGGCAAAGCTGTGAAAGATGTTACAGAACCGAGAAATTATGGGGATAGGTTTGATGAAGTGAAGGAGTCTGTAATTGCAGAAGGCAGCAGCAGGCGGGCTGAAGACAATGCCGATCCGATTCAAGCAATGCTGCTGAACATGGTGCCGAGTCTTGCAGCGAAGAAGGTGGAAAGTGCAGAGGCTGTTGATGAAGAGGTTGAAACAAGAGCTCACAAAGAGGAAAAACTGCCCAAGGATACAGAAATGCCTGCAGTAAAGAAACGGAAAGTGAGCTACAAGGACATGGCTAATCAACTTCTCAAGGATTGGTGAACGTAGGTCAGCTTTGTATGTATATGAGTTATAGCTATCCTAGTCAGGATTACTGGTTTTTGTATTCGTTTTCGAATCTGAAAATATTATTCTGATTTTTACTCGGCGATATGATTTTATAATATTTAAGAAGATGAAGTAAAGTTACAAAATTGACCAGGTCTATAGTGGAACCTAAAGAATAATAGAATAAGGATGATAAAAGTATTCGAGCAAAAGGGAATTTTTTAGAAAGATTGCTTATTTAATTAGGACACAAGCAATTTCTTCTTTCTTTTTAAAGCATGCATCTTATATTGTTAACTAGCTTTTCGCCTGTGCAGTTGAAATACATGATTTTTTATTATAATATAATGAATATAAAAAAATGATTTTTGTTGGGGCGCTAAATGATTTAAACGTGTTAACATATTTATTTGATTCGATCATATCCTATTAATTTAGATTTGGGTCATGAGAGTGTGTTATTTAGATATGTCTTAATCATTTAGGCAGCCTAACACAAAATATTACCTAAACAAATTATATTGTTAAGTTATCATCGAAAAATATATTTAATTTTTGTCCATTAATATTATCAGCGTAATTATACATAAATATAATTAGTAAAGTATCATAAACATAATTTGAATGAAAATTAGCTCATTTTAGATATCAAAAATAAAAACATATGTTTATATTTGTTTTAAGGAAATTATTATAAAATTAAATATAAAATAAAAATAAAATTGGGGGAAATATAATGCTTGCAGAGGAAAATGACATAATAATTTTATTGGAATATTCTTTATTACTTATTAAACAAATATATATTATAATCTAAATAAATAATAAAAAAAGAAAAGAAAGAGAATAATTTTGATGATGTGATGTTTTTGAGTGGAAAAATATTGATGATATGATGTTTTTAGAAAAAAAGTGACATATATGTAATATTAATGACTATTCTATTTTATTATATAAATATATTAGTACGCATAAAATAATTTATCATATCGAAAGATGTTATAAGAACATACTATGCAAATAAAGACATGAAACACCGAAAATCTATTTTTCAGAGTAGATAGTTTATGACACTTGTAGTGTCTCACATTGGGTGCAATTGTGCAACCTATGTAGGTCCTACTTCTAGGAATGCTAATGGGGTCAATCCATCGGGTTTCGGATTAGTCCTATGGGCTTTGGATTATTCGGTCCGGGTCAATTCAGGTTGAAATTTCTCAAACCTAACTCAACCCTTCGGTTTTCGGGCTAGTTCATCGGCCAAAAAATTTGCGAATCTATTTTATCTTTTCGACATATAAAATTTTATTTGCAAAACTTATATACTTATTAATTGCACATAAAGTAAATAAAAATAAATTTCAATTAATATAAGAGGTCTAAAAAACAATAATCAAAATACTTGCTTTTAATCCTAAAACTACATCAGTATATTTTTTTTCCTTTATGAGTCAACAATTTTCTATCTTAATTCCTAGCCTACTAATGAAACTTTATGTCAATGATTTATCTCTACTTTTTTTCTTTCAAAATAATAGTACGAAACATGTTATAACTTTAACTTTTCATATGTTATTGGCAACATTTATTGATGACATATGCATACAAAAGATATAATACAATACATAAATAGCAGAGAAAATCTTCTAAATTGAATGAAAGTTAACAATAAAAATCAATTTTATAAGTAAATGTTAATACAAAATTCGACGAAAATTTACTAATGTTGAAAATGTCACGATCTAATATTTGCGAGGATACAACATCTTATTATGAAATTTAAATTGTAACAAATATTTACCCATGAGAATGTACCTAACCTATAGCTCAAAAAATAACAATTACTTATGCACATAAAAGATATAAGCAATAAGTAATAAATTCGACATGTTAAGAAAAGGAGATTATTTTTTTTTTAATTTTATAATATAAATAAAAAATAAATATTAATGAACTATAAGGGAATGAAGGAAAAACAGTGGGAAAGAGAAAGAAAAAGGAAATGAAAAAAAGGGAGAGAGAAGTGAAAATATGATAAATTAGAAAAAGAGTAGAAATGAAAATGCGAAGAAAGAAGAAGAGTAAAGAATATAGAAAATGAAAACAATAAAAGAGAAGAAATGGAAAGATAGGCAGCAACACATGATTCAAACACCAGATCACGGTGTTCTGAACCACTTATCCAAGATACATTTCATGTAAGGCTTGACTTCTTTGTTTACATATATTTATGCTTAACTCATGGGCCAACCCGTACCCCTGTCGGTTTGATTTGAATTAGAAAATTGATCGGTTTGACTTGAAACGTTGATCGATATTTTATCTATTAAATTAGCCAAATCGGCATCCCTAAAACTATCCACTATAATGACATTGCAGTGGATGTCATCACAAAAAAATAAAATACATTTTATTAAAAAAAAAATTGGTTTTAATTGCATGACATTTGGGTGTCAGCCGAGAATGCATGACAT
>AYJT01007808.1:0-14945 GCA_001278415.1 Ocimum tenuiflorum | reverse complement strand
TGGTAAAAACTCGAGGCAAGCTGCGCTCTCCCCGTACCTGCCTACATAGTTGGATTTCTCGAATTATATACTTGGGCCTAGATTTCTCGCCCCGTGCCTCTATCTAAATCCTCATACGGTTCATTATTTGGAATTCTGGAGTTCTGTACTGGGGGCTGAAAATTATCACGCCTGGATATTTGTCTTCAGATCTATCATGGGTCATGAGCGCTGAACTATGCATATTATCACCAAGGCCTTGAGACATAACGGGCAGTGTGTTTTGCAGCCTCAAAACCGCATATTATTAGCACGAACGCCACCCAACAAATAAGCTAAGTTTGCCCCAAGGTAGATAACTAAACCAACAATAATCAATGCTCGTGTGGGCGAACGCAAATGATTGGTGCACATCGACACCTCCAACTTTGTCCGCAAATGTCTGGTGCGCATCGACACCGCCAGTTTTGTGCAAATACCCAAGATGTTAAACTTCTTCGGATGTCGACTACCGCTCAGTTTGTAAACAATACCACTGCCTCGCACCTTCTAAATTAAGCGCTTAAAAAGCTATTGGGTCTGCTAAAAACGCCACCTCTAGCTTAATTCCGACCATACCAAGGCCTTTACTCCCTCGTTCCGTCGACGAACTACCAACATTACCCGTGGCCTCTCTGGGATGACAAATTCTTCGGAGGATAAACTAAATTCTAACCCAATCTCACCGAACCACCAGTGGCCAGAAATATCTCAACAGGGTTATAATGATCGCACAAAGTGATTGGACCAACAATCCATTATTTTCGTTGTATCCCCCTATGGATTTCTGGATTTTCTATTGCAGATGATATCGTTCCCGTATACTCAACTCAAAACACACTCTGTGATCAAAGTTAAGGATTGGATTTGACGGTCAGCCCCACGGATTGATACATCAACAGTTATCGAAACCTCACTTCATTTTATGATTTTGACTAATGGCATTTTACGTAGGTTTGTCTCCACGAACCAATCGACTTGATCTGTAAAGACAAAAGGGTTATCGTTGAGGGTTAAAATTATGCTTTCAACTTTATTACATCTTTCGATCTCGTAGGGCCAATCTTGTTAAGCATCCGAACCCATCAAAACCTTTGAGGTTTGGATCTGGAGGGTGGAACCCTTAGAAATCAAGCATCGAGCCCAGAGCCCATGGCTCCAGTCTTGGTTAAACAAGGAAAGCTCTTGAGAAGCCCTTTCGAGGGCAAAGCCCTGAATAACCTCGAAAGGTGGTCCCCTCGAGATAATCAGTGAAGTGTCTGGAATACCCTCCGCACGACCCACACATGCACAGAAGGATCCAGAAGGATTTTCTTCCTGAGACAGCACAGTGCCCAAAGCGTGACTCTACTTCTCGCACAAAGGATTTGCAGATTAACCCCTCTAATTTGCGTAACCCCCCACAAATATTTTTTTAAATTGAGATTCGTCTCTCTAACATGTATGATAGGGTGATGTATGACACAATCACACAATTCTCACGCGCTTACTCACTTTTAGTCACTATTCCATTAAATTAGTTACTGAGTTCTGTATATTCCGGTCGTCGTCGATCGAAAATCCGTTGTAAATCACATTCTACACTTCAAATATATGAAATCTCAACAAGTCCATTTCGGGGGATTATAAACCTTCCTAAAATTCACGACGTTGATCTTCATTCAGTTTTAGTTTCGAGCTCGTGTTTTGATCCTTTCAAAATCGACCCTCGACAATAGTCTTTAAAAATAATAGAGATTATCAATTTATACATGAATTACAATGGTTTTTCAACCTTAGTCGTGAGCGATTAACCTTCTGGACGTATGTGGGGTAATCGTTGCTTGTTATCCTACGTTGCTTTCAGGGTCCTCGAAATCGGCCTTGAGAAGAACTCGAACCCCTTAGTTAGGAGCACGTGGTCCCGAGCTCGTCTTTGTCCCGCTCTTTGCTTCGAGGGGCTGGTCTCACGCTCAAACTCTTTGGCTTTGGGCTCTTGAGTGGGCCTCTTGATCGAGGAATCAAGTGTTAGGTCTCTAAAGTTTGGGCTTGTCGGTTTTTAGCTCCAATAACTAAAAAATTGTTGAGCTAAATATCAAATCTAATGTGGCATATACGTGTCAATTACGTGGCATTTTTATTTATTTATTCTTTGGCTAACAAAAATGAAAAGACATTGTTTCATGCTTCAAAATTAAAACAATAGTATAAATCGATTCCAAGAAGAATTGAGAAAACCTTTTTTCCTCTGTATGTGTCAAAAAATGAAATTTATAGAGAGAAATGGATGATTCCAAGAAGAATTGAGAAAACCTTTTTTCCTCTGTATGTGTCAAAAAATGAAATTTATAGAGAGAAATGGATGAAGCAATAATTCAAATTCAGAACACGACCGACTGCCTCATCCCACCAACTCCATCACGAAAGTCAACTCAAGCCCGAATCTAGGATAAAAAATACATTTAAAACTAATATTCATCTCATACATACAACATAATAAGTTAAATATTTATTGTTAGTGTTAGTATTAAGTGAACTATGTTACTACTGACACAGGTTATTTTATGTTAATCTTATCCTTTCCTTATTTTTATGGTATTCAGTTTATATGTCTCATCATACACATTTCTAATATGCTAAGATTTTATTTTACGAGATAAGACATGATTTTTAATTTATGAGATTCAAGAATATCTTATTGATATAATTTTCCATAGCTATGTATATCTTTTAAGGAAAATATTGAGCTAAGCCTAGATTTTATCTTATCACGTTTTTGGTAGTACATTTGTGGTTTATTTTGTGTAGTAGGTCTCCAAGGGAAGTAGTGTAAATATTGGACATTGGTTGCAGTTATGAGTAGAAGACCATACACGCATTAAGGCAACCAACATCAACGATCTTTATCACATTTGTCTTCAATTCTCTCAAACCACTAAGGGCTGCTTTAATCTTATTTGGCTAGAGCAGACAGTTAGATTAAGCGTTGTTTTTGAGGGATTGTTGTTGTTTTCATAGATTAGCTTCATACTTGTGCCTATGTAAAGAGGAACTTATTCAAATGATTGAATCTTGGATAAATTATTCTATTTATTATTTTCTTTTACTTTGTAAAAACTTGTTCCATCATAGTGAAAGTCTTTCTTGCGGTAAGGCACTCTCACGGGGCAGAGAAATCTTACCTGTGAAAAAATTAACTCGTGTTTTTTTTAATTTTTGCTGTAGTGTTAGCCAATTCGTGTTGCTAATATTTCTGTGTTAGTAGTAAACTCGGGCACAAATTCTTTTAATTGGTATCAAGAGCCGCTACTTGATACACTAATTTGTATTCCTATTGTGCAAGTTCGCTACCATGGATTTGTTAATTGTTTCGATAAGGACACTAGTTCTAAATAGCAATGACACCAGCTATGCCATTCGGAAATCGCACATGAAGATCTACATCAAATCCATCGATGAGCGAGAATGGGTTGTTGTGTTAGATGGGTGGACTACTCCCAAGATGACCAAACCAGATCTGAAAAATCCAAATGCTGAATTCATGTTTCCCAAGCCCAGAAGTCAATGGACACAAGATGAAAGAATTATTTCTAATCTTATTCCTCGTGCATTTAACACTATTTTTGTGTTGTTGATGTACTTTGTCTTAGGTCAATTTCAAATTGTGTTGAAGCTAAAGCTGCGTGGTTTATTCTCCAAAAGGAGTATGAAGGTTCAACAAGTAATAGGAACACGAAGATGCGACTTCTCACCACAAAATTTGAAATCCTAAGAATGCGTGAAGATGAGACAATTCTGTCCTGCTATGAAAGGATGTCGCCCATGATGAATGAAGCACAAGGTTTAGGTGAGCCATTTAGCAATGCAAGGTTGATAGGTAAAATGTTAAGATCTCTTCCCGAAAGATTTAATGTTAAAATTTCTGCTATAGATGAAGCATGTGATTTAAACTCCCTTGAAATTGAGGAGCTTGTTACTATTTTGACCACTTTTTATATGCATCTTATAGAACATAAACAGGGATATATTGGAAAAGCAATTGTATTTCATGTAGGAAGTGTTGGTACAACACACTATCCCAACACGCCAATGTTGTTGAAAGATATAGATGATTCAGATGATGATCTGTAGGATGAGAACAAACCTAACCACATCTGCTTACAAAAGGATTTAATAAGTTGATGAGATCAATGAGGAAAGACAAAAGTAGTTCACACTTTACAAGAATATGTACAGTGTCATCAAATGAATCAATCAACACATCAAGGAAACGACGTGATAGATTCTTCTCGAAGCTAAGAGACATTGATTCTGTCAAATGCAAAGGATGTTCAAGTGTGGCCCATTATGCAAATGAGTGTTCCACGATATTGAGAAGAAAGAAGCTCAATTTTAAGCCAACATTCAGCTATGATTCAGATTCTGAGAAAAAGGAGTCTTCTGATGAGCAGGTCACTTTACATGCCAGAATAAAGGAGTATGAGGATGATGACAAAGCTGCAGATTAAGTTATTGAAGCTACAGATGATAGTAGCTCGCATGCTGACAACAACATAATCTCTTCATCTAACACATTGACGTTGGAGAGCGTTACAAATAAGTACGAATTGTGTAAATTAGATAATATTGTTTCTAACTCTTCCAATGCGTGTAGGCTACAATGTTTTCAGAGTAGTGAGGACACCTAAAAGGATTTTGAGAAATTCAACCATTACTTAAACATTGTTGGCAAACGATGTGAAGAGCAAGGGGAAGAGTTAACTCTTATTAAGGATGATAATGCAACACTCAAAGGGCAGATCTCTAGGTCAGAAGGATTGCCAACTCGAAAAGACCATGAGGTATGTATGTTAAGGTCTAAAGTTGATGAAGTTGATTTAATGTTTGATTAATGTAACAAAAATGTAGGTCTAAACTTGATGAAGTGTTATCTCATAGACAAACTGATGTTAAAGGTCTAGGTTATAATAACTTAAGATCATCTTATGTTGAGTTGAATAATTCTAAAGAATGCATGATCAAATTTGATTAAGAGTTTGTTGATTATATTGTTCAAACATCTAAGGAAGAATACAGACTCTTTGTGTGTCATTACTGTGATAAAGTAAGTCACATTAAATACTTCTGCAAACAACTATTGTTTGATTGAATGAAACAACATGTCAATGTTGGCCAACACAACAATGTTAACCAACACAATAATGTTAGACAACATAGTTTCAATATTGATCAATGTCTTGTTGTTTACACTTACTCAAAGACAAATGTTTCATGTACTTGGTATTTTGACAGTTGTTCTAGACATATGACACGTGACAGATCTTTCCTTACCAATTTTACACTAATAAATGAAGATTGTGTTATATATGGAGGAGAAGCAACATAGAAGATTGCTGGAAAAGGAATTTTCAACATACCCGATCCTCCAAAGTTTCAGCAAGTATTTTATGTTGAAAGGCTGACTACAAATCTGATTACCATCAACAAACTTTGGGATAACGGAATGTTTATCAAATTTGACAAAGATACTTGCGAAGTGTTTGATAGTTGTAACAATTGTATTATGTTTGAAAGCAGGTTAATGGACAACTATTATTATGCAGGAAAACTCACCCATAAGAATGAAGGGAAACGTACATCTTTGCTATTGGAAGAAGGGCTAGAACAAATTTCAAATGGGGACACTGATATTGGTCCAACACAGCATCCAACACAACGACCAACATAACATCCAACACAGCCTGAGTCAGATTCAAAAGAGGATGATAAATCATCTGCAATATCACAAGGTAATGAAAGAAGAAAGTCACAACTGAGGATAAAAAGGCATCACCCTACTTCCGAAATCATTGGTGAACCAACACAAGGTATTCAAACTGGGAAAAAACAACTTATTGATTACAAAGAAATGGTAAAATTGGTTTGTATTTCCTCTATGTGCACCGTAGTTCATGCGTCTTGCCATTTATCTCAAATCGAACCAAAGAATGTTCTTGAAGCCTTAAAGGATGAATTTTGGATAATTTCTATGCAAGATGAACTTAATCAGTTTGAATATAATAATGTTTGGATACTTGTTCCTAGACCTATGGATAAGAACATCATAGATACTTAGTGGATTTTCAAGAACAAAGCTGATGAACATGGAAATGTTGGTAGAAATAAGGTTATACTCAAGGTTAGTAGAACAAGGTTATACTCAAGTTGAGGTTGTTGATTTGGGTGAAACTTTTTCTCCCGCCGCTAGGTTAGAATCAATAAGGCTTTTAATTTCTATTGCTTGTACTTCTAACTTTTCTCTGTTTCAAATCAATGTGAAAAATGCTTTCTTGAAAGGAATTCTAAATGAAGAGGTGTGTGTTGAAGAACCAAAACATTTTGGGGATCCACATAGCCCGATCATGCTTACAAATTGAAAAAAGCTTTATATGGTTGAAAACAAGCACCACGAGCTTGGTATGCCCGTCTTACTGGATTCTTGGTTAACATAGGTTTCTCTAGGGGCAATGTTGATAAAACTTTGTTTGTAAAATGTGTGTTAATTCTAATTTTATCATTACTAAAATCTATGTTAATGACATTGTGTTTGGTGCTACCACGTTTGTTTTAGTTTATCAGTTTGTAAAGCATATGAGTGACACATTTGAAATGAGCATGGTAGGTAAATTGAATTATTTTCTAGACTTGCAAATTAAACAATCTAAGGAAGATGTTTTTATTTCTCAGAGTAAATATGCTAAAAAATTTGTGAAATAATTTGGTTTAGAATCTGCTAAGCACATGAGAACACCTATGGCTCGAGTGATAAGTTGTGTAAAGACAATGTTGGTATACGTGTTGAACCAACATTGTACCGTGGAATGATAAGTAACTTGTTATATCATTGCTAATCGTCTTGATATTTTGTTTAGTATTGGAGTTTGTGCTAGGTATCAAGCTGATCTCAAGGAGTCTCATTTGAAAGCTGTCAAGAGAATTATAAGATATATTTCTGCAGCTATTGATATAGGAATTTGGTATACTAAAGATACCAACACTAACATTCTGGGTTATGATGTTGACTGAGCAGGTGTTGTTGATGACAGAAAAAGAACTAGTGAGGGATGTTTTCTTGTAAGTAACAATTTGGTGTTATAGTCCATGAAGAAACAAAACTGTGTTTCTTTATCCACGGCTAAATCTGAGTACATAGCAACTGTAAGTTGTTCTTCTCAACTTTTGTGGCTAAAACAAATTATGGATGATTATGGTATGTCTTCTAATAGACCTGTGTTGTTTTATGATAACGCGAGTGCAATAGAAATATCTAAAAATCCAGTGCATCATTCCAAAACTAAACATATTGACATCCCACACCATTTGATTAGGGATTTAGTCAAGAAACAACTTATATCTTTAAAATATGTAGCTACTAAGGACCAACTTGCAAATATATTCACTAAGGCTTTAGATTATGAGAGATTTTCCTACCTTAGGAAAGCTCTCGGAATGTGTAATTCTCAATAAATCAGTCGTGTCGAATGTTGGTTATTGTAAATATGTGTCGACCAACATTTAGTGTGTCAATCTGCTTGTTTGTTTGTTAGTTTCTTGATATGTTATAAGGTAATATATGCTCTACGTGACATGAAGTAGATCGTAAAAAAAATCAAAATTGACATGTTGGGTAACATTCTGGTCTCTATGTTGGATTGACTTGCAGACCGTATTTTTTCAGTTGTCTATATTATAACCAAAAACAAAAAAGGGGAAAAACAAATAAAATGAAGCAAAAAAAAATCTTGGTTAGGATATGTTTGAGCATTCGAAGTTATATATATCTTCCAGATATCTTTTTGAATCATAACTCTTTAATGTTAGGTGGCGGTCTATGAATGCTAAGATTGATGTGTTCTAGATATGGTGTTATTAGACAAAGATATTGATGCTTGTGGAGTGCTATACTTTTATTATGTTTCAGTATTTTTCTTGAGTTTGTGAGTGTTTTATTACATCAGTTATCATTTGATTATCATTGTCACCACTCATCCCTGCGAAGAGATTCCCTTGCGCTTTCTTTGTTCGCTATTGCTTAGTTTCAGGGAGAGTTATCCTAACATCGGTAGTCGTGCTAACACTTTGGTGTAGAATAAACTTAACAACTCAATGCTGCATTCTGCTTCAACATATCTGGGGATATGGTCCTACGTAAGGTCTATGGTATATATTTGTTTTGTGGACTTCAACTTTCATTTCTCTTATTCCTTCCTGCAACCACTCAGGGGAGTAGTATTTATGTTCAGGGGGAGTAGTTCTATAATGGATGTGTTGATAGTAAGAATTTCCTAGAGATGTAAAATTGTTGCTTGCTAATATCTGTTGATTGCCGAACTACTGCTAAATATTCAAGCTCATCTTAATCTGAATTGCCATGATGTAATTGATTGTAGAAATGATAAGCTTAAGGGGGAGATTGTTAGTGTCAGTGTTAGATGAACTATGTTATTAACATTCTGATGCTACTACGGACACGTGTTATTTTGTGTAAATCTTATAATTTCCTTATTTTTATGGAATTCAATTTATATATCTTATCATACACATTTCTAATATGCTAAGATTTTATTTTATGAGATAAAATACGATTTTACCTTATGATATTCAAGAATATCTTATTGATATGGTTTTCCATGTATATCTTTAAAGGAAAATATTGAGCTAACCCTAAATTTTATCTTATCACATTTTTGGTAGTAAATTTGTGGTTTATTTCATGCAGTAGTTCTCCAAGGAAAGCAGTGTAAATATTGAACATTGGTTGCGGTTTTGAGTAGAAGATCATACATGCATAAAGGCGACCAACATCAACGATCTTTCTCACCTTTGTCTTCAATTCTCTCAAACCACAAAGGGTTGCTCTAATCTTATTCTCGGTTGGAGGAGACAGTTAGATTAAACGTTGTTTTTGAGTAATTGTTTTGTTTTCACAGATTAGTTTCGTGCGTGTGTCTATGGAAAGAGGAACTTATTCAAGTGATTGAATCTTGGATAAGTTGTTCTATTTATTATTTTCTTTTACTTTGTAAGAACTTGTGTGCTCTCATAGTGAAAGTGTTTTTTGCGGTAAGACACTCTCACAGAACTGAGAAATCTTACCCGTGAAAAAAGTAACTCGTATATTTTTAGTTTTCGCTGCAGTGTTAACTGATTCATGTTGCTAACATCCCTGTGTTAAGAGTAAAGTTGGGAACAAATTCTTTCACTTATGATTAAATTGAACCGATTTCTAAAGACAAAGACTTATTGGTTGAAATAATCATAAATGGCCTAATTAACTCCTCCGGTAATAGTTAAAAGAGCCGAAAAAACAGTTTTTCTATTTTTTCCTTCATCTCCAAAATTAGGGTTGACTCATCTAATTTGTTTATGATTTAAAGTGTTAAAAATAACACCAATACTGAAAAGAAAGAAAGCACGCTGCAACAGAGAATCCAAGAACCCCAACCTTCCTAATTAAGAAACTTTTATTTATTTATTGTTTTGAGAGGTAAGAAACTTTTAATTGTATTCCAACTTGAGAGGCCTAGAAATTCTCGCATTACACATAATTATATTTATTAAAAAAGATGTGTATGTAAATGCATAGATAAATAATGGAAGGTGTAGATGTACCAAAAGATGCTTTTGTGACAGGTTGGCAATTTTGGGCATGCCAGAAAACTGAATACAAACTCCCTCCAATAACCCAAAAGGGAACAACACATCAACATGTCTACCATCCAATATTCCTTCTACCAGACAACAAACCAATTCACATTTAAATAAAACCCCCCCTATCCCAATCAATGCCAACCACCACACACATTTTCTTTAACCCCCATTTCTCAACAACAAAACTGTTAAAACACATGTCCAATTACTCGGGCGATGTAGGCGAACTTGGCCTCGATGAAAAAGACGAGAACGATCGAGGGGAAGAGGGTGATGACGACACGTCATCATCTTCCACAGACGAACAAACATCGTCGAGCTTTCTCTTCATACACTTCTTCAGTCTTTTAACATCAGACAATTTCACCGGCTTTACTATGAAATCTTCTGCCCCTTCTTCCAAGCATCTGAGACAAGCCATCAAATCAAGCATTAAATTAATCACATGAATCCGTTATGCTGCCTTTATGAGTGAAAACTGGATATGGGGACCATATATTTGAACAATGTAAAGGCATAAGCAATGCAAAAGTTGCTCCCACAAATTTATGGTCGCTTCAACCACTTTTTACATGCTTTTGATGCAATGCTATTTCCTTGCACTAAAAACATCACAGTTTGTCACCCCAAATTTTTAAATGTTTAGGGCCCGGATTAGATTTAATATTGCAGGACTAAATTAGGTTATGTTTAGATATATTATTCATTGATTTTAGGCACTAGTTGCACATAGTTATGTTCAAGAATGAGATTAGCCAGTCTAATTATATTGTTAAACAAATCGAAACCGCACATAGAAACCGAGGCAGTTTTCTTCATTTACAATAAAAATATCCTAAACATTCGTGCTCATTATTATGTTTCGTGCAAGGATTGAGATTAATGGGATTGATTACCTGTCAATCCTAGCCAAAATATTTTCAGAAGACATGATTACAACTGGAATTTCTCGAAAATTTGATGAGCCCTGTTCAGACAAAAACAAGTTAGAAAAGTGTGTATTCCATCAACTCAAAGATGCAGAGAGCAAAATATTTATAACAAACCTTGATCTTTTTCAGCAACTCATAACCTGTCATTCCAGGCATGCAATAATCTGTGATTATCAGATCTACTTTCAATCCCTAAAGAACACACCAAATTAACCTCCACCAAGAGGGAAAAGAAACTTAAGAGAAAAAGGCATTCAATTTTCATATAATTCCCACACTTACATCCAAGCCAACAGAGCTTTCATTCTCATCCAATCCTAAAAACTGCAAAGCTCGCCTCCCACTATCCACTGCTGTCACTGTGGGAGATTTTCCACACATTAAAAGAGATCCCAGAATTCCCCTTTTACAAATATACAGTTCTTTACCTTTACAAGAAGTGATCTTGAGCAATCTCTCGATCACTTTCCTATCAACAAGACTATCATCCACAGCCAACACATGAGCTTCGTGAGAATCACCGCAAGCTGACAAATCATCCACTCCTTGCCCCTCCTCCAATCTTCTCAATCTTGAAAAGAAGCCATTTTTAGCCATCTTCAAAGATGAAGGGAAGCTCAGATCTTCAGCTCACAAGCAGACACATTACCATGAGGATTGGCAGAGAACAAAATGAGAACTGGCAGAGGAATTGATATGAAAAAAAAATGCACATATAATGGTCAATCTGTCCGCATCAAAATATATGTATATATATGAGAGCACACGTCCTTTTCTTGCATTCATATTTGTTTATGTATATATAATGTAATATACGAAAAAAATGTGAGTCTTCAAAATCATATCTGATGAAATCTACTTTTTTAATATATAAAGGCATACGGCTGAGATTCTGAAATCCACTTTGGTGGTGATCCGATTTTCCATATCCACGAGAGAGATTTTGAGGTTTTTTTCGAGGCTTCGAGTTTTGGATTGAGGTGAAAAAGGTGTTTGACTGGGGGACATTTTGGTAATTGTCGAGGGGGACGTTGACGAATGAAATGAAGGTGGAGTTGGCCGGCCATGGTGGTAATAAATAAATAATTAATTAAAATGTTATGAAGACGGATTCGGTCTTGTCTCGAAAGATTTCATGTCGTAATATCTTTCGAGTTGGATAAACTTACTTGAATTCCTTCGATTGTTTTTAGACAGATGATGTGCTTCGATTTAATCTATAAAAAAAATACTAATTGTTCGATTACTTATGAATCACGATATGCCACTTTCTTAATTTTTTACCGAATCTATATGCTTTTTTAACTCAACTCAAACCGTTATAATATATGATTTGATGGATGTTGTGTTGAATTTAAAAGTGCCCAATATTTCCTTCCAATCTGAATATACTAAACACGGTTTTTAAATTAATATTCATATTATATATCATATATAATCGCGGTTCCGATTTGGGCTAGTGGGTATCAAGTAATGATATGGAAATTTTTTATAAGTTTTATTTCGATAATCTTTCCGTTAATGACCATTTTTTTTCTCCTTCTTAGACTTGAGCATCAATAGATATCTAACTTTATGATTGCATCCAAAAAAGATGTTGTTTTAGTATTTAGTTCTAGTGAATGAACTCGTGATTTATGAATCTATGCTAATTGGGTTCATATAATGCAATTAGGATGTCATTCGAAATTAAATTCGATATAATTTATGCGGAACCCCTCTCTAAACTAGTAAAGAAGACGGGACCCCAACAATAAAAGGAATTACTATAGCCTGGAAGGAAATCATGATCTGATATTGAAAATCTAATTGTATATGAGAATAATTCACCTTGCACTGCACAATGAATAATGTGTATGATGAAGAATTTATATATATATATATTAATTAAATTATTTACAACATTAGCTCCAAAATAGAGGTGCAATAATAGTATAAAAAATTATATCTTGTGTTGCAAATTTATTCACAGTTTCTCCCCATGTTGATTTTTGAGAATACATATTTATAACATCAGAATGCGAAGGCTTGAAAAAATATTATTTTCAGGGAGTGACAATTTTAATATAATTAAAAAGATAAAGTTCTACAAATTAGATAAATGTACTCTTTTCTCCTTGTTAAGTTTGTGATATTGTATTTTGTTACTGAATATCTTTAATGAAATATCCAATGCACGTGAAGAAATATTATAAATATACATGACAGTTCCCTTTGTTTGCGTTCTCTCTATTTCCTCTTTTATCTTTTTTCTTTGCTCTATCAATTTTTCTGCATATAGTTGATCTACTATGGAACAGGGTCATTATACCACACGTTCAACGTAAATAAATTACTTCATGTATACCTGATTTTAAGAATTTTGATTGTTTAAAGAAATTTAAGTAAAAATAAATAAATGTCAATTCGTGAGTGGTAAATTGATTTAGGATGGAAAAGAATAGTTAAAAAAAAAAACAAGTAAATAATCATGTAAGTCGATCAGATATACATATATTTTTTTTTGTAAGGACTTATATAAAGTTCTTTTATGTGTCATTTAATACATAAATTTATGAAAACGATTTTTCCCCAATAATGACTCGAGTGCTTTTACAAGATCATAAATAAACAATCAATCACTAAGTAGTTAAATTTGACGATAAAAGTCATATTTTTTTTAGGATAATCCACAATTATCATTTTAGAAATAAAATCATACTCAACTGTGATTATACGTGATTTGAAATGTCATATTTTGTGTTATATGTGACATGCAAGACCAAAATCTTAAATCCCCAAAATTCCAAATGTAAATTGACATTTTGATTTGTATTGGAATTAAATATGATTGTGAGAATAATTTGATTGAACATAGTAACGAGAGGAAGATCTGGGTCTCCCAAAGGAAATCTTTTGGTGGGCCCCACCAACATACTACCTTTATTTTAGGTTGGACTTTTGCTGTTAGATCAATATCGCGTGACAAATTGGTCCCAATATATCGTATCGTTATGTTAATGTAATTTCCCAACCAACTCAATTTTATTTTCTTGTGGGAATCCCAACTACTCGATTTTACCAACCAAATTTCTTTCTTTATTTTTTTCTTTTTTATTTTGAGATTACCAAATTTCTTTCTCATGTAATCATATATCTATAAATTAGTAACTCTTATAATTCAAGACGAGGAAGTGTCCTGTTAGGCAGCCTAAATTATTTAGGTGGGTTTTGGTTTAAGATTCAGGAAGGGTATGAGTTTGAGTTTAGGACCTAGGACAGATATGGGTTTGAGTGGATAGAAACGACCTATTTAAATTCATCTAATCATTTAGATGGTCTAACACAAGTTTTTATCACCTCAGATATCAGTTATCTCTGTTTTATGATGAGAGAAGAAGTGAGTTTCGATTGATTACTACTCACCTATTCTCTTTCTTTATTTCGTTAATTTTCTAAATCACTAACTATTATTCATTTTACAAAACACGTCGTTATTATCGAAGAGAATGTCTTCCATTAGACCGCCTAAATGGTTTATGCGGATTTGAGTTTAGAATCTAGGGAGGATATAGGTTTGGGTTTTGGATCCAAGACGTGTATGGATCTAGATTGATAAAAATGAACTATTTAAATCCACTTAAATCATTCGAGCGATATAACACAAATTTTTGTCATTATCGAATGCTGATTTTGATGGTAAACTAAATCTATTTCTAGTGCAGGATAAAATAGAAAAATAAATCTTCGCGCAGTTTGTGTGAAAAAAAAAGATTATCATGTTGAGAGTTTGATAGAAATGAATTCACATTAACAAATTTTCATGGTCTAACTACTATCAATTTAAACATGTTACTGGATTTACTGTATTCTTGTAATTAATTTTTTCAGAAATAGTTAATGCTTTAATATATGCAATTACAACAAATCACTAAATAACATGACGATTAAAATTACATGTACATTTAAACAGTTTCAATGCATTAGATAAATAGATAGATTTTGGCCCATAAAGCCAATTCTAATATCATATCTAATTAAAAATTTAATTTTTATGATGTTGTACATTGAGAAACATCGATTTTTTTTATGTTTGGAGATAAGTTTTGTATTTATATTTATGAAAAAATGCTCTCGTTCCAAAATTGCATAATTATGATAGTTAGTATATTTATTTGCAACAATTAATAGTTTGAATTAAATTTAGAACTCAGGTGATAATTTGTATTAAATTGACATATTTCTTAACAAAATTATAAATTGTGATATAACTAAATAACGAAAAAAAGTCATGATCGAGTAACATAATTGATTATAGATGAAGACATAATAGCCCGCTTACGTTAA
>AYJT01007755.1:0-12167 GCA_001278415.1 Ocimum tenuiflorum | reverse complement strand
ATATTTAAAATAATATTAA
Organism: Ocimum tenuiflorum; assembly: GCA_001278415.1. Lineage (NCBI taxonomy): Eukaryota > Viridiplantae > Streptophyta > Magnoliopsida > Lamiales > Lamiaceae > Ocimum > Ocimum tenuiflorum. Next base: position 12,148 of record AYJT01007755.1, on the reverse strand, counting down.
ATATTTTATTATATATAATTTATGATAAACGCCTACAAGTACATTAATTGTTTGATTAAATGAATCTGTTAAATTTTTATATACTAATTTAGATCGACAAATATCATGCTATTAATATACAAGTATTTTATACAAATGATTAAAATGTATAAGAATTATATTGTTTACGATTCAATCTTTTTAAAATAACGAACGTTTTTACTAGTCCCCTAAAAAACATAATATCACTCATATAACAACATTTATACTTTGTGTATGGGGATCCGTATTAGTAGTTTGAACAAGATTCGTTAGATAGTCTTATAGATATTTAGCCAAACTTTATACTATATGTACAAAAGTGAAATTTTACCCGAGAGAATGTAGATTGAGTAACGGAGACTTGTTCGAGTGCAAAAGGAAGAGGAAAATGAGAGCAAAAGAAAGTTGGGCGCGTTCTACAACAGAGAATGTAAAAGAAGGCTAAAAAGCGGGCGCAGCCGGCCAAAGACTGGCGAGAGTGGAGCGAGGAGCGGGCATGTTCCGGGCCACAGCTCAGAGGCGCCGCTGTGAGCAGCGAAGCGCGGGTGGAGCCGCGATCAGCCCAGTGGACCGCGTTCGTGCCCTTAGTCCGTGGTTTGGCCAGCTTGGCGCGTTTCTTCGTGTTTTGGCGTTTTTCTTTTGACACAAGTTATGTTATTGGGTCTTGGTTGTAACTCTAATGCCATATATACACTTATGCTAAAAAATTGTGTATTTGCTCTTATAATATTCTCTCAAATACTCTCTCGTGAATATTCTGACTTGATAGTGCCCCAGATGTAGCCATATTAGTATCGTGTTTTCTCTTGTGTTCGCATGATTTTACCATCGTGATTATTGTGTGGATATTTATTTGCTTCTGTATTGCGCATTGATTTCCCAACATAGATATCACCATTAGAGAGATTAAATAATACATACTTCATTAATACAAACCGTCACAAACTCATCCTGTGAGGTGGTTAAGCCTAAGAAATGAACTTTAGCACACAATGACTATGAGATTAAATATATGTGCAATATAGTGTGTGTCCCAACAATTGTTTATGTAAATTCTACAAATTTGTGCTGTATAATTATTTACTCGGTTCCTTATTCTTGTGAAACTTGAAAAACTGATGCAGCAGTCTGTGAACTTCTCCATAATTGTTGGTTGTGGGAACCAGATGACTCTTGATCCATTGCGGCAGCTTCTCAGTTGTGTGCGACATGCTTTGTCTACTTGAATCAGAAGAAGCATAACGTGCATCAACCAACAATATAGCTGCATAATCTTCGGCATGCCGAATTGCTCTCCCTACAACCCAATAAAATCTTAAATAAATATGCAAGATGTTGATCAAAGTCAAGAGAGCATAAACGATTGTTACCTACACTTACCAATGGATTGGTTCACAGCTTTCATACAAAGATTTTCGTAGTAATCTTTCCCTCTACCTTTACAACTTTTGAGGATGCGAAGCCCGTTTTCAACACCCTTATCGTGGCATTCACCATAGGTAGAAAGTTCACTTGGGATTGTCTTCCCAAGACCCTCAATATGCTTGATTCTCTCAATCAACTCAACGTCGGATGGGCTAGGATAGGGCAATCCAACCATTACTATACACCGACCAGCACCATCGCTAAAATTTATGCCTTCGGATATCTTTCCCCCAACAACTGCAAGGAGGATTGCACCATTGCAAGATGTGGAGTCCTTAATGGACAATGCATCAATTGTTTCTTTGTAGTCTCTCAACACAACTTCAACATCTGTACTCTTTCTTGGCTCCCTAAAAATCCGCTTCTTTTTCATGATCCTTGAAAGGATTCCTGATGCCTTCCATGCATCATAGACCTGGCTTTCATACTCGAATGATGAGAAAAATACAACTACGCCTTGTGGAACAACTGTCACCAGATTAGACAGCAGAAGTCCTAGCTCCTCAATCTGGGATTAAGTCCAAAATAAAGCAGTTAGTCATCTGCGTAAATTAAATTGAGAAACAGGTATTGCTGAAAACAAAGTTTAATTGATAAATATGGAGGCCAATTTGGTTATGTTAACCAGGAGAATATGATAATCTTACGGATCTAGAAGGTCACATCAACAAAAGTTATTGACACTAACAGTGTGAGAGATAGGTTTTTTCACCATGGTTGATGAGCTTCTGGTTTTGTAGCTAAAATCAAAGGACTGGCCAGAAGGTCCAAGCTTAACAGCAACTGGCAAAATGTTCTCAGAAGGAACTATGTGGCCACATGAAAAGAAAGGTAACTCGTTTAATTGTAAAGACCGGAAAAGTCTTTCCTTTGTTTCCTCTATAGGTCGTAAAGTTCCACCAGCCAAGACTACAGCATGAGCTTGGTCTACTACCTGCACAAAAGGGGTTCTAATGTGATTAGATATTAAAATTTCTCAATAACTCCACAATCTAATCGTTGTACCGGCAGACTAACCTCGGAAAAAATTTTCTCTCCGGTCAGCATAACATACTTTATATACCTTCTATCTGGACTATTACATGTCTGCATCTGTCTTGAGATTATTATCTTTCCGTCACTGTTAATATTGATTAAGGAGGAAAGCATATCAGCTAACGCCCTGAAACCAGATACTGCACTTTCCTCGTTAATTCCTTCGTCATCTCCACTGGTACCAATATTTTCAGAGATCACTAGTTTATCTCCATATCCACAGACCTTAAGAATACAAGAACAACTAAATTGTGATTTTTGCGTACACGAAAGGGAGTGATGAAACTAATGTTAAATGAGTAAAAAAATTTACCTTGTAAATTATGTTGCTATCTTTCACGTATTGCAACAGTTTGACCAGGTTTATGTTGTCAATATTCAGCGCAAATAAAAACTCGTTAATGGTCATTGTTTCACATGGAAGATCACTGCAGTTCACGAGTTTCTTATCATCAGACAAGATTCGTAAAAAGGCCCGTGTGATGATCATCATAGTCTGGATATATCTCCGATTTCCTGGTCCTAGAAGATTGCAGAATCTTTGGAAATATCCATATAAGTGAGACTGCAGTCTTTTCAACTGCAAAAGATAGATACAATTGATAAACACAAGCAGCTCCGTGAATAGAAGACAAATAATCAGTAAAGAAGCGACCTAACAATATACAGGACTCAACCGATGACATACATAATAACTTTAGTATTTTACCTGGGACCACGTGATTTTTGCATCATACATACTGATCAGAGTATCTGCTAGATTATGAGCTTCGTCTATGATGATAACACTATCTTTTAGATTTAAACCCAATGAATCGCGTGATGATTTTGAAAGAAGAGACTGATATGGAAGAACCACGAGATCAGCTGCGGGTAACATCCTTCTTGAACCATAATATGGGCAACCTCCTACATTACGTCCAATACGGACAAGATCTTCAATATCCAGAGCTTCTAATTGAATAACCTCATTTGAGAAATCCTCTATTTTCTTTCTTCGTAGCATTGGACAACCACATGAAGATTTGTTGGAAAGTATCCTTTTTCCAGAACCCAACTTCTGTTGATAAGATTGAGGGCTTCAGTAAACAGAATACTATTCTCATGGCAGTAAAAACACCTGAACATCAAAATACAATGAAGCCCTCTGTCCAGCTTAAATGGAAGAATTAATGGTTTTCAAGTTCCATAACAAACAACGCTATATTGTTAGTTGGCAAGGTATTCAACAATTCCCTCAAACTAATACTAATAGAGCCTCTCATGTTCAGATTGCAAAAGACATAACGATGTTGTCATCTATATGAACTGGAAGATTTGTAGTTGAGACATAATTAGTTTTGCAAATTAGATACAATTGTAGAATATAAACAAAAGTCTAGAACATCAAATGTGAACAAGAAAATATATTAATCCATACAAAATGTGTGGCACTATATTTAACATAAAGCTTCTCTATACCTTCATTAAAGAAGCTCCATCTTTCTTATTCTTTTGGAGCTCCAAGCACTTCTCGTTTATACGGGTGGAACTCCCCAGCTTCAATACCTCTGAAAGTGAAGGTTCCACATTTTGAAATCAAACATCTGCTACTAACATTGAAAAACTCCAACAATAAGGTTAACTAGATACCTTCATTGATACAGAAATTCTTCCTAGAACCCAAGCAAACAGCATTCAATTCACTAGCAAATTTAGTCTTCCTCAGCTCTTTCATAAACTGTGAAAGCTGTGAATGTGTACGACTGCAAAAATAGACCTTAAATCGCGACTCCTCTACCTTCCCAACCAACTCATCCACCTCATTTTCCTCATCACTAGAAAACATATCATCCCCACCAACATTCTTCCGTTTTGAGTTCCCACCAATTTCTGATTCGCTATCATACTCTTCCAACAAAAACTCCTCATCATCCACTTCATCGACCCCACCTTTCCCTTCCATGCCTCTCACCTCCTTGTGATTGCCCTTTTCCTTTTCACTTTCTCCACTTCTAAAACTAAATAAATCTCTAACATTCTCCCACTTTTCCTTCGAATGAAATTCATTTCTACTCTTTTGCATTATGCTTTTCCTCTCGACTAGACCAGGTTCTTCATACGGTATAAAATTTTTAATCCAATCCGGTTCATCATCGGCACTGCCATCGCCTGATTTTTCCTTTCCATTATTCTCCGCATTCTCCAGTTTCTTTCGGTCCACAAGCCACTGAAGTGCACTGCATATCATGCTTAGGGTTTTTCCAGTCCCTACAAACCCCCAATTACCAATCCATTAACTTCTTCAATATAGAAAATAAATTAAAAGACAAGAATGCACACCATAAAATGGGGAAATTGGACAAACGAGAGTAAAAAGACATGAATGCGAGAACCAACAATCGAGCCACGATAAGTTCAAAAGGCAAGTGCGTACCAGTTGGGCTTTCGAGCATCGAAATTCCGCCTATGTCGAGAGATTGGTAGAGGAATTTCATGAAATCCAGCTGAATCGAGTATGGTTTGTAGGGGAATGCTGGGAATTCCATTTCTCCGTTCTTCTCCATTTGTGAGTACTCACAGTCACAGCTTGTCGATGTGTGCCCGAGTGGGAAATTATTGGTGGCCGAAATCGAAGCTTTCACGGTAGAGTTCAATTTTCCCGCGCTAACTATATTTTTAAGAACTAAAATAGTGAGACACGTGGAAATTATAAATCAATCCCAATTATTAATAGGGAAAACCTATGCTATTTTATCCCTAATTTTAAAAAATTGTATTATGTTATCCCAAATTTTCATAATTATGGTAATATATCCAAGGCTGTTTTAAAAATTTTGGGGACCTTGTACAGATTACAAAAGATGGGCTCTTCGAACACACGAATACATCTAATTTTGATTTTAGTAAAAAAAAATCATATATTATATTACCATTATATTTTAGTAAAATAAAAATTAATGTATCAATTTTCAATATTTAATAGTATCTTGTAAAATATGGCTTATTATAAACAAAAACAAAGAAAAATATAAAGAGTAATCTCATCAAGAATCATCATATTAATATCTCAGTTAAAAAAAATCTGAAATTCATAATTATTCAATTAAGTTAAGTAAATCTTTTTCGATCATATGTTATAGTTTTCAACACAAAAGATACGCAATTTATTGTATATCAATTCATTAAACTACAAAAACAGTCAGCAACTTAAAATATATTCACGATTTTTAATTAATTACTGAGATATTAAGTTGAGTTTTTCATGAAAAAGAGAAAAAAATAATGATTGAGAGGTGATAAATAATAATGGCTTTGGTTGAGAAGAACAGAAAAGAAAGAAAATGAGATTGGAGAACGAGGGAGTGAAAGATGAGAAGATGGCTGGAAAACAAATCAATCTCAATTTTCTTTTCTTAATTGCAAATGTCTAATAATATAAAAGGAAAAAAAATTGGAGGTCCTGTCTAGCGCCCCTGAAATTTTGCCTTTTGATTAGGTCGGATAAAGATAAGATAGCACGGACCAAAGTAACAATGCCTGAAATTATATTATTCTCATAATTATTTGTATTATTAAAATTGTCTTTGTATTAAGTTATTATTATCACCACCATATTATTAATTTCGCAGTTATCAAAATCTCGTTTACTTCCTATATTATACTTGATATAATATTATTCGTCCATACTATCATATTCTTTATTATTAAATATTCAACTATTTTAATTACATTTCACGCATTTATTTAAATTACATTGTGTCTAAATCACTGGACATCTATGTAAGTGCATCAGTGTATGGATAAAAGCATGTACCTTGCGCGTGTGTACGTGTATGTACATGTATGTTGAATGTGTATCACATGATCTATATGTACACCTAATCATGCAATAATATTTTGTTAGTCAATTGCTCAAAATTGACTTTATAATTAGATTCTAAGTATATGATTTGCTATGAAAATTAATTTTAATTTGCAAATTCCATCAAGGAATTTACGTAATTCAGTTATGCCACAGCATGTCTGTACAACTTGTTACATCACTCATATTATATGAAAGCAGACTATGGTACTAATCGAGAGTCTTGTATCCCAATTCAAAGAAATTATATTTTATTCCAACTCACACATTCTTCCATGAAGGAGACATCTATCACTCTTTTCATAAAGAATGATAACCATTTCATAAGTTCGAGCTCGACTCGACTCGGTTAACTTCGAGTCGATTTTGAGTATTTTTCGAGCCGATCTCGAGTAGGTCTACTTATTTACACCCCTAATTTATTTGTCGTACACTACCGTTAAGATAAAGAATATTTATTATAAATTATTTTATATTATTTATGTTTACTTGTTTCAATTAAAATTTTTCGACACCACGTCGGCGAAATGTAATTGAGCCCCCATAGCACTCAAAGTTTGGTTCCGCTACTATTAAAGTGGAATTTATTATAACGTTGAAAAAAAAAACTAATATTCATATCTTAGATATGTCAATGGATAAAGAATGGGTTGAGCCTGTATTAATCCTTGGGCTGCGAGAGGATTGACTGATGTAACAGACGCCATCGAATTACAGTGTTAAGCTTCAAAGCTCGTGTCAAATTTTATATATAACACTACCCATTTTTTGCGTTGTGTGCAAATGCATTATCGTTTTATGCATTTGGTGAATTTTACGCCAATGCACCGAGAAGGAGGTGTTTTTGTGCCGATGTAAATTACGTTATTTTCGTGCATGAGTTTAGACTACTGTAATGTAGTGGATCAATGCAAATTATATCAAGGGAAATTTATGAATTTTTACCCAATCAACTCTGAAATTTACTCCAATTTTTTTGTTATGGAATTTTACCCCAATGTTTAGTTTCGTCAGTTAAACTATCCATCTAAAAAACTATGAATTTTACCCTAATATATCAGTTAATTCAAATAACTTTTATCATTATGGAATTTTACTCCAATATCTAATTCTATCAGTTAAAAATACGACATGTCACTAATTGAGTAGGCCATTAAATCTTATGTAGCTTATATGTGGTATTTTCTAAGTGACTCGCCTTGAAATGATGTCATTTTAGAGCTCAATTTTAAGTCATGATTATTTTTTGTAGATCTGGCGATGTAAATTTTAGTAGACGACTAACATATTTCTAACCCTGCCAGTGATTGAGATAACACTGAATAAGTTCAATATTTTTGGTACAATTCCATAATGGTAAAAAATTTGGGGTAGATTTCATAATTAACCGATAGATTGGATTTAAATTCATATGTTTCCAATGCCACATATGAGCCACGTAATATTTAACGACCGACTCAATATATTTTTAACGGTGTTAGTGACGGAGGATATATTTAACTGAAAGAACTAAACATTGAGGTGAAATTCTTTAATAGCAAAAAATTGGGATAAAATTCAGAGTTGATCGATATATTGGAATAAAATTCATAATTTTTCGTAAATTTAATCGGTAGCAATTTACAATTATTTTCTTATATAATTTTTTGCGGACTTCCGATACCTATTGGGCCAATAATCCAACATCACCACAGTGGAAACAAGCCAAACGGCCCAATGAGCTTATACCCAACCCTAGAACCTCACTTCCTTCATCGTCTGGTCTCATATAAATATAGCCGCTCTCATTTCTTCGACTCCATACGTCTCCGAAGAAGCTAGGGTTTCTGTTGCCGCACTGCCATGGTAATCTCGAATTATCACTTCTGCACGCGTATTCGTCTATGCATTAGATCAATTTGCTTACGATCGAATTGTTTGTGTGTAATATTTATAGGGTAAGGGAACGGGAAGCTTTGGTAAGAGGAGGAACAAGACACACACACTGTGTGTGAGGTGCGGCCGCCGCAGCTTCCACCTCCAGAAGAGCCGCTGCTCCGCCTGCGCTTATCCTGCTGCCCGCAAGAGGACATGTATGTAATTATTTGCACGTGCTTATAATGTTCTATATTTTGTTTGTACACTGCTCTTGATAATGTATGCGCTTGTTGTTTTAGTTTCGTTTCACCGATTATTAGGAAAGTTTATCAATTTGTTTTCGCCTTTTTTCCGTGTCACTGTTTTAGTGAATTTTCTGCTTATTGGTAGATTTCTCTGATTTTGATCCATTCACGTTTTCGGGTTTCTATTTGCGTGATTGAATTATTTTTTTGATTCAAATCTCAATTTTAGACAACTGGAGCGTCAAGGCCATTCGCAGAAAGACCACCGGTACTGGACGCATGAGGTACCTCCGCCATGTGCCGCGCAGATTCAAGACCAATTTCAGAGAAGGTTTGCTAAATTCCTTTCAGATTCATGTTTTGGCTTTACTAACCAGTCCTAATTTGCATTGTGTTGATTTGCGATGCTTAATGTTTGTAGGCACTGAAGCTGCACCGAGGAAGAAGGCAGTTGCTGCATCTGCTTAAAGGTCTACTTCGAGGACTGCTGTTGAGTGTCCTTTTTCCTTGGTATTTTTATAGTACTAGAGAGCAAGTGAATTTTGAAAGCCATTTCTAGAATTTTCACCAATTGAGTTTTGTGTTAATTCTGTTGATGTACTCTGTTTTGACACTTCAATACTGATGTCTTTAAGACTTTTTATCATTACTTTTGTTTGTTCCTATTTCATGCTTGCTTCGAGTATTTGATCTTATCAAACTTGTAATTCTTTCCGACTTGTTTTGGGTTGAAGCAGAGGTATGCAGAGCCTTTTTCGTGGATGATTTTGATACATTCGATACTAGTTTGGAGGATGGCTGAGCTTTCTTATTAAGAATTGTGTGAATATTTTGTGTTTGATTTGCTGTATATCATAGTTTGGAGGAGTGAGCTGTATCTTGTCATTACTAGAAAGACTCTTGTTTTTAATGTGTTTTTAGTGTTCCAGGTTTTTGTATCTTTGTTGGTTTCATGATTAAGGAGGGTTACTATTTGTTTCTGCCTAGACTTAGGTTTGTTGTTCTTGGTGAAGATATTTGTTTGGATTAATGTCTCCTCTAGACAAAATCACAATGTTAGTGTTATACATGTCTGCTTACTATGTGTTGTGCTATATTTACTGTAGCTATTTTCTGTTAAACTGATATTTTTTTCATTGATTGAAAACATTATGGCCATGTTTAGATGCTGAGTTACCATTCTGATTAGTTTATTGTAAAAACTTTGTGTTTCTGTAATATCAGTCAACTATGTTGCTGTTGCTTATATATGTTGCTATTTTGTATGATTTCTGCCTTCCATCAAAAGTAATGAATTTTACACTTGAATTGGAGTTTGATCTTGATATTTTGTCCAGATGGGTTGTCAAGTTGTCATTATACTTTTTCAATTCGTGAAAATCATTATTTTACGTACAAGTTGACATTATACGGTTCCAACTTTTCTGAGACCTTTGCTAAAAAAAAGAGCTTTTCTGAGACCTAGAATCGGTATTTTCGAACCGAAACCACTATGTACGATAGGAGGAGAGCGAGAGCTGGCACAAGATCTTTAATATCACCATAGGGCCTACGCTTCCCCTTCTAAATTCATTCTTCCAATCTTTACTTGTATCATACAAAAGAAAAGGAGTAAACAATCCAGGAGACGAGCCTGTATTACGTTTGAGCTAATTTATAAATATATTATCACTGAATATTATCTAAGATCGCCTCTCCTCCAAATTCACCAGTTATATATTGACGCACAATTAAAATACAAGTACAAAAAAATTGAGCAAAAATTAACCACGAATAGAACTTGATGTTTTATTATATATTAACGTTTAATAATTAGAAGAATAACTTCAAAAAAAAAAAAAAGATTGACGGATTAAACTATTAAATACTGAAAGCATGAATCACTAAAACGTTAAGTACACACCATATCCAATTTGATAATTCAAGCAAACATTAAAATATACAAAATAAAGTTTGATTAAATGACAATGGCATTTACTATTGAGAGGAATGGACACGATTCTTTAAGATAGATAAACTAGTATCATGGACGTAGGTATTGATCGTGAATATTTTGGTTTGATCTAGAAAAAGATGGATATCAAATTGAATGTTACAAAGACTTTCTTGTGAACATAATAGAAGGTTACGGAATGTAGTAGAAGGTTGTAAAACTTACGAAATATAATAAAAGGGTATGAAACCTCATAGAACGTTGTTGAATAGCGTAAATAGTGTATAAGCTTCTAGAAACTCCTTAGTCTCCTATAAAAGAAGTTATTCTTTCATTTGTAAATCAACCAACTTATAATTTCCAAATCTATCTATCTATTAAAGTACTACCCTCAAAGGTTTCTAATATCTCCACTCAAAATACTTAAAATAAAACATAAAATTATGACTAATTACATGCATCATGTATTTATTTGTTCATGGAAAATTAAATATAAAACTATGGTATGCAAATAAGGAAATCCTAAACTCATTTGTAAAATTTATACAGAAAACAGGAAAAGTATATAGCAATAAAAATATGACTTATATTTATATTACAAAATATATCTGGTGGGTCTACATATAAATTTTGCATTATATTTTCTGAATGAGTCTCATATTAAATAATAACACTTGTTAATTTACATTCCATTATATGTATGCAAAAAGGAGTTTTTTATTTGGATATTTATTTGTCATTTTATAATTAATAGGTTAATTACATTTACGTAAATTACAAAGTATTCTATATATGATTAGTCTTTTCCATCCTCCCACCAATAAATACCTTTCAATAGTTTAACCATCATCACTAAAATCGATTTTGAGATTCCACTTTGAAGATTGTATATTTTCATTTCATATTTTGAAAGAAATATGAACATTCTTTTCATCCATGGAGAAGTTGAATATCCTTCAATTATTTCTAATTTATTTTTTTATTTGGTTGATATTGGTGAGCCAATGTGTGTTGTATTAGTTTTGTACATATTCTACCTTAACATGCATGTATGTTGTAATATATAGAATTTTATTTATATGATTATGTCATACACAGAATTCTCATATTCATGAAGACATAATTCTCATATTCATGAAGTTGTGTAAAATATGTTACATTCTTTTATAATTTCACCAATATGAATGTATGCGATGATACAATAGATATTTATAGCCCTCCAATTTTAGTGCGCTTCTTCAATTTCTTTATTATCACGAACGCCTAACTTTAAGATTTCTCGCTCCCACTAATGAAATTATAATCATTATGTTAACAATATTTATTCCGTTGGAGCTTAATTTTTTCTTTTTGCTTAAGCTGATGTTTGATTGCTTTGTAAAATAAAATTAATTTTATTTATTTTCTAAATTCTAAAATTCACTTCAATGTGTTGCACGATAGATATAATTGGTGAAGTACATGAATATAAAGTATTAAAATTTTTCAATGTCATAAACAATCAATGTCATAAACAAGTTTTGAAAATTTAATATATATTCCTTAGTTACAAGTATTTTAATTATTAAAGCTAACTAACCCGTCCTAATTTAAAAGTTATATAAACAATGTTAAACCAGATTTAAACATAATTTCTTCTCAAATTTTTTTAACATAATTTATTTAACTTTTAGCTAAATATCGGACAAAATTGATGAGATAGAGAGAAATAAAAAGTTAGAAAAACAACATAAAAGTTTATATATATATATTGTAAAAAATTAGTGTTATGTTCAAATATATCGTATA
>AYJT01007728.1:0-12595 GCA_001278415.1 Ocimum tenuiflorum | reverse complement strand
ATATATATATATATATATTACTCTCAGTCGTTTTCTTGTTAGCTGCTTCCGCCGCTTCTTAAAATGGGGAGTTTTTCAGTTTTCCTACACTCCAACTAGTCACATTTCCACATTCTTGAGAGAGAGGGGGGCCATGAAGATTAACAGAGGTTGGATTTATTGGGTGTGCATGGTGGTGTTTCTTGGCAGTGGGATAGCGCAATGTAGTGTGACTTATGACAGGAAAGCCATGGTCATTAATGGGCAAAGAAGAATTCTCATTTCTGGTTCCATACACTACCCCAGAAGCACTCCTGAGGTAGTAAAGTTTGAATCTTTTTTCCATTTTGAGGTTTTTGGGAGAAATTAAAGTGGCCCTTTTGGTTAATGGAATGCATTTTTTGTGGGTTTTTAGATGTGGGAAGATCTGGTTCACAAGGCTAAACAGGGAGGCCTTGATGTGATTGACACTTATGTCTTCTGGAATGTTCACGAACCTTCTCCTGGCAATGTAGTACTCCCCTCTTGCTCCTCTTGTTAAATTTTCTGTACAGATTTTGGTCAACTCTTACCCTTTATTGTTATAGTTTTGTTGAAAAAGCATCTTTCATGACTCTGTGTGTGTGTGTTTTTCAGTATAACTTTGAAGGAAGATATGATTTAGTGAGGTTTGTGAAGATCATTCAGAAAGCAGGGTTATATGTTCATCTCCGTCTTGGGCCTTATGTTTGTGCAGAATGGAACTTTGGGTAACAATTTTCTTTATCATGTTTACATCTTTACTGCAAGAAACACACACACTCGCACACAGATAGAGAGAACTCAGCATTTTGGCCTTTAAGAAGTTGTGTTTGATTGAACTAGTTTGGTTTCATGTTCTTATTCGAAAACACCGTATTCGATTGCAGGGGATTTCCAGTGTGGCTGAAATATGTACCAGGGATGAGCTTCAGGACAGATAATGAGCCTTTCAAGGTTATTTTTAACAGTCTTTGCTTCTGTATTTAGAGTTCAATAAACAGAACATCACCTCTAATTGCATTTAGATTTAGAATTGGTAAAGGGAAAGTAATTGTAAAAACCTCTATTGAGCTACATTGCGTTATACGTTTTTTATGACGGCAGATGGCTATGAAGGGGTTTGCTGAAAAGATTGTGAATCTCATGAAGAGTGAAAATCTGTACGAATCTCAGGGTGGACCCATTATACTATCTCAGGTGCGATGTGCTTATTCTTGCAGGGCTTAAGAATCACATAATGATTCTTTCGTAGCTTGTTAGACTAGACGGTCTAAGATAAGTTGATTCCGTAGATTGAAAATGAGTACGGGCCTCAAGCGAAACTACTAGGTGCTCCTGGCCTTCAATATGCGTCTTGGGCTGCAAATATGGCTGTGGCACTAAACACTGGAGTTCCATGGGTTATGTGCAAAGAAGAAGATGCCCCCGATCCTGTGGTATGGATTTATCGAAGCAAACTCAGTTTTGATAATGTTCTAGTTAGTTGCTTTATGTTTGATATCAGAAGAAAGTATAAAATAAAGAACAAAAATTGCATATAACTCTTGTATATTGCTATTTATAACTCTTTTTGGCTGCTGTTGGTAGATTAACACGTGCAACGGTTTCTATTGCGATACTTTTTCTCCGAACAAACCTTACAAGCCAACTATGTGGACTGAGGCTTGGAGTGGCTGGTAAATAGGTTTCTTTAGTCTTCTTCAGTTAAACTGATGCAAGAGTTCAGAGTGGATCATTTTGAAATCTCTCGTTCGTTTAGGTTTACAGAATTCGGCGGTCCAAATCATGAGAGGCCAGTTCAGGATTTGGCATTTGCTGTGGCTCAGTTCATACAAAAGGGAGGCTCATTTGTGAACTACTACATGGTTGGTTTCATGATTAAATTAGTTTCATGGTTTCATTCCTCTGAACATAAATTTATAATGATGGTTATATGATATGGAAATGCTTTGTAAACAGTATCACGGAGGCACAAATTTCGGACGATCTGCTGGAGGTCCTTTCATTACTACCAGCTACGACTACGATGCTCCTCTAGATGAATATGGTACAAATAATTTCTTGTTTATGCTTTCCTTAGGCTGTATTATAACCATCATTATCTATTTTATTAAGCTACACTTAATGAGGTTTCTCCATTACAACTTGAGGTCTAAAACTGAAAACATGAATATGCGCATGCCCTAGCAAGTTGTATTCAAATTCAAAACGAGCAAATGAGCTCAATGTATTGATGCTTTTACTCAACAGGTTTGATTCGACAACCGAAATATGGTCATCTGAAGGAACTGCATAGAGCTATTAAGCTATGCGAAAAAGCTCTCGTTTCAGCAGATCCGACAGTGACATCATTAGGAAGCCTTCAGCAGGTTTTCTACTGTTATTTTTGAACATCTGCTTATGAAGTTGGCTTGTCGATGACCCTCTTCTTAATATTTTACGCTTTCTTTTTCCCTCAGGCTTATGTGTTCACTTCAAAATCAGGCGATTGTGCTGCGTTTCTCTCAAATTACGACACTAAGTCTGTGGCGAAAGTAATGTTCAATAACATGCATTACAACCTACCTCCTTGGTCCATTAGCATTCTTCCCGACTGCAGAAATGCCGTCTTCAACACAGCCAAAGTATGTAATTTTCATAACAACAGCATCCTAGTTCAACTTGAAACTTTATTACTTTATGAAACTAAGTTTCTTCTCTCAGATTGGAGTTCAAACATCACGAATGAAGATGCTTCCGACAAATAAGGAAGTGTTCTCGTGGGAAACGTTCAATGAAGATTTAACGTTGTTGGATGACAGCGCAACATTCTCCGCTGTTGGTCTCTTGGAGCAGATAAATGTTACGAGAGATGCCACCGATTATCTCTGGTATACAACTAGGTAAGCCACGCATCTACCATGCTACTTGTTTATATATGTATATATAGATACATACATATCGAGCATTGTCCTGTGTTTTTGCAGTGTTGATATCAGTTCCTCAGAGTCATTACTTCACGGTGGGGAGCTCCCAACTCTTGTTGTTCTTTCAACTGGTCATGCCCTGCACGTTTTTGTGAACGGGCAGCTATCCGGTATATAATCCAGCTACCATTTATCGCATCATCATGAGGCTAAATTTGTTTCATGTTACCATGTTTTCTAGGTTCTGCTTCGGGGACAAGGGAGAATCGGAGATTTACTTTTAAGGGTAAAGTTAAGTTACATGCTGGATCTAACAAGATTAGTCTCCTCAGTGTGGCTGTTGGATTGCCAGTAAGTTCTTTGGGTTCGAAGATAAAATACTGCATTTTCTTTGTGAAGTCTTTTTCTGATATTTGTGTCTTCTGTATTTTAGAACATCGGTGGACATTACGAAACTTGGAGCACTGGGGTCTTGGGTCCCGTTGCGTTGCTAGGACTCGACCGGGGAAAATTGGACCTGTCATGGGCAAAATGGACCTACCAGGTATATAATTTTTACATCGTGATTTTCAAATTTCAACTGTAGTTGTTGGGTGTAAGAAATGTTTTTTTGATCATCTCTTGGGCAGGTTGGGCTTAAGGGAGAAGCTATGGATCTTGTCTCTCCGAACGGCTTTTCTTCGATCGACTGGATGCGGGGTTCACTGATAGCCCAGAAGCAGCAACCCTTGACATGGCATAAGGTATGGCTAGGGGAGTTCTCGAGCCTAGTCAAGCTGAGAATTAGCAAACTCGAGCTCGCCTTAACCAAGCTCGATTTTTATATTTTATTTAATTTCAATGAAAAAACTTGAAATATTGTGAATTCTTAGCTTCGAGCCTGTCGATCCTAGAATACTGAAGCTTGAACTTGAGACTTTCTCGATTAGCTCAGATGTGAGTCGACATGCCTTGAGTTGATTCCGAGCCGGTCTCATGTTCAGCTAGACAGGCTCAGACCCGAGAATTCTGAAGCTTGAGCTAAAGACTTACTCAAGTAGCTCGAACTTGATCTGACATACTGCGAATTGATTCTGAGTTTTTTTTTTGGAGCCGATCATGAGTAGCTTGCCTCATTCACATCATGGTTGCATCCGACTAAGAATGCGATAAAAATATAGATAGACATTGTGAGAGAAGTGCATTACAAATTTGTATGTTCAACGTCTACAGGCCTATTTTGATGCACCCGATGGAGACGAGCCATTGGCTTTGGACATGAGTAGCATGGGCAAAGGCCAACTATGGGTGAACGGCCACAGCCTTGGACGATACTGGACCACGTACGCCATCGGTAATTGCAACGGGTGTAACTACACAGGACCTTTCCGCCCACCGAAATGCCAACTCGGGTGCAGGAAACCAACTCAAAGATGGTATGTTTAAGCCATATCAGCCCCTACCAACAATTTTTTTTTTTTGAGCGACCTACCAACAAATTTGAACACATTATATACTGAAAAAAAATGTCTTTTTATCAGGTATCATCTACCGCGTTCTTGGTTAAAACCGTCCAAAAATCAGCTGATATTATTCGAAGAAATTGGAGGCAATCCAACAGGGATCACCCTAGGCAAGAGATCACTAACAAGTGTCTGTGCTGACGTGGCGGAATATCACCCCAACATCAAGAACTGGCAAATCGAAAGCTTTGGCCGGCCTCAAGAATTCCTAAAACCCAAGGTTCACCTCCAGTGTGATCATGGGCATTACATTTCTTCCATCAAGTTTGCAAGCTTCGGGACTTCCACCGGAACCTGTGGAAGCTTCCAGAAAGGAGCTTGCCATGCTTCAACCTCGTACGCTGTCTTAAAGAAGGTACAACTCAATTTTATGGTCATTCACACACACAGAAAAGAAAAACTTAAAACTGGTCACTTTTCAATCTTGCAGAGGTGCATTGGGCAAGAAAGATGCTCTGTGGCCGTATCGAATAGTAATTTCAGGCAAGACCCATGTCCCAACGTGCTGAAACGATTAACTGTCGAAGCAACGTGTGCCGCCCGGAACTAACCACCATTGCTGAAATACCACTTGAAAGGTAGTTTTTATTCTTTTTTGGAGCATTTGTGACTGTGAGCTGCGATTCTGGCTAGCATCGATCGCGGAAAGCTAGGAAGATTTCGATGTTGTATAAAGGTGGCTAAGGAGAGACTGTATATGGTAGCATATTCTTGGGGGAGAGGGTTAGGTTCTTCCTAGAAGAAGATCAAGGCTTTGCCATTTTTTCCTCTTTTAGTAGGAAAATGTTAACCAAGATTGCTGCAGTTTCTGATTTCTTTTCTTCTTTTTGAGCATGGGAGGGGACGGGAAGATCGATCGCAAGACTTCTCTTTTTGGAAGATTTTATGTGTAGGATGTTCACCACAGGGGCGTCTCCAAAGAGACCGGTTTCTTTTTTTCTCTTGTAGTTGAGTGTTGGCATTGTCTAATTTTTTTAAAAATATTCTGCATTTCAGTTTGTGTATTTATCGACTATTGGTGAATATATGTGGATTTTCAGTTTCATAACCAACTCATGTAGGGCGCGTAAAGGCGTTATGGAGTTGGTAGGAATAGTAATTCGTCTAGATTAAATCTTTATTATACAAATTTCTTGATAATATTACTAATCCGTTAATCCCAAACATGAACAAGCACGAATACAGAAACAATTAGATTGTTTTATCAACAAGGCAAGATAAGAATCCGATCCGATTAACGCCTAAAGAATATCCATAACGTGAGTACTTTCACACGCATTTGCATGGGTGCGTGTCGCATGCGAGTATCAATAATAAAATGTTACAAAATAATAAATTTAATAATAAAAGACAAAAAAAAATATCATAAAATTCAAACGGCAGAAAAACTAGTAACATTAACATATCTTAATTCCAGGCACCAATCATACTCATTATGAAGCAATCTTCATGAATTTCTGGGTGGCCAATCACTGCTATATTAATTTTTATTATTATTATTATTACTATTATTATGGTTGCAACGGCAACTAGCTATAAAATACTTTATTCGTAGCACAGATTTTCACCAAGAATACAGCTAAAGACAAAGAAAAGCAGAAAGCAACAAAGCTAAAGGGGAGTAATTTTATTTATATTCTATTCATTTAATTTCATAGATGTAAAAAATATTTATCAATTCGAGATGGAATAATATATACTAGTGTTTTTGTTGCTCGAGGAAATCTTAGATCCAAGAAATTTAATTTGATAGGAGTGGTTAGGAATATTTATTTAATGAATTTGATCTTACACAAGTCACAACTTCAATAATATTTGTAAATCAAATTTGAAAATTGATAATATGCAAATAATGACTCAATTAAAATTGATCTAATTCAATTTCCATTTCCTCAGTCGTAAATCATATTCAAGACCTCTTATTTCACATCAGATGAGATATTCTATCTTTTTATTTAAAAAATTCGTAGTTGAATAATGTGAGTTCTGCAATTCGTAGTTACTACCAAGATTCACTTGGTTATCTAAATAGCACAAAATAAAGTATTTTGTGCGGATTGGTAAAGCAAGCAAATTAAATAATAAAAGGAAAAGTCCTCCAAAAAAAATAATAAAAGAAAAAAGTAAATTTAATCACATCATCCCCACCTTTGGTTATATGTTAGTGTGTTACCACTTACTACTACCACTTAAGCCTTAATTTCCCTCCTTTTTTTTTTTTATCCTTATCAAATAAATTATGCTATAAAACAATTCAAAGTAGGCCTCCCGTTAGACCGCGTAAATTATTTAGATGAGTTTGAGCAACATCGTTTTCTTTTCAATTTTATAATGCCAAACCCTAAAATTCACCCACATACTGAAAATTTATCAAATTTTTACCCCAAATCAATTGTGTACCATCATCATCCCACATAGTTGAAGGTGTCTTGTGTGTGGTATCAATAGAAAAGGAGCCAAAGAATCTATGAGAACTAAAATTGATCCAAAGCAAAGCACTCTAATGGAACTAGAAGCAATTTGGGCTTGATACAGAGTTTGAATTTCCGACTTTTCCCGCCACATACCATGTGGCGAAAAAGACTGATTCAACGAGATATGCCCGGCCTGCATTAAGATTTAAAAGTTGTCGTCTACTTTCAGGAAATGCTTGTTATTATTAAGCTTGATCTCAGGAAATGCTTGTTATTATCAAGCTTGATTGTAATGAATGCCTCATAAATTGTCCATCTACTAATATGTTAAAACAGAACCGTCATTATTATTACATCTTTGTCACTTTTTTGTAAAAAAATATCACATCATCAACAGTATTACCTCTTTATTTTACTTTATTTTCTATTTGTTTGTATTATAACATATATTTATATAATAAATAATAAAATATAGCTCAATAAAATTAATATGTGCCATTTTCTACATTTTCATCAATTTTATTTTTTTTTAAATTTATTTTTATACTGATTTTTTGAAACAAATGTAAATATTTTTTCTTTTTATTATATGAGTTGAGCTAATTTTTATTTTATTTATTTTACTTTACTCATTATATTTATGTATAATTATATTGATAATATAATTAAACAAAAAATAAATATATTTTTTAATGATAGCTTAAAAATATAATGTTATTTATCCTATCTTAAATGAATAAACATGTTGAAGTGCGCAACGCACGGGGCGTAAAACTAGTTTTTGAAGATGGTAAAATAGTTGGGCCTTGCATGCTAGTCTTGGGCCTATATTGACCCGAAATATTGTATTAGGGATACCCTTCCTACGACGGTCGTACCCAGAGATTTTGTAGAATGAAGGCTATTAAAAGCTATTGAAAAGTGGTTCTTTTATTATTAGAAGTTATATACATATTAAATGTCAAACCTTCATTTTTATACCATAGTTGGCTTATGCTAGCACACATATAAATATGATCAAAGTTTTCTCTCTTATGGAAAAGGGCAAATTAAAAATGATCAATAATGTTCTAAACGATATGGTAAAATTGTAAGTTGATAGTTTATTAAACAAAAAAAGAAAAAAATTAAAGATAATGAGTTACTCATAGTTAAACTAAAATGTGAAAATTCAACGAACGGTAATTTTTATACTGTAGTTGTCAGCACTATCCACATCACTCACAATATCGTATAGATCCATGTAGAGTTTGCATAGATCCCACAGTCTCATATGAATGTTGTGAACATTGCTCACGACACCGTCAAAGATTTTTCGCTCACGGTTACTAGATTTGTTTCAAGAAGTGGGTGCATGTTGTAGCATTATATCTAATTGAATGTCATGTCTCGTAAAGTGAAACATGATAAAAAAACATTAAAAAATGTAGTGTGATTTTAGATTATTCGTGAAAGTGTACAAAAGTGACATCGTTGCTAAATCTTCGATATTATTGGAGAAACCTTTTTTCTCACTGCAGAAACTTCCTTGGAAAGTAGTAAAATAGCATTATCTTCATGATTAATTGCTAATGCGTGATAATTTTTCAAAAAAAAAAAAAAGGAACTGAGAAATTTACAGGATTTTACAGCACTCAAATAAAGCAAATGGAGTTTATTAAAATTATCTTAATTATGCCTCGTGTGTTACTTCACCGTCAACTTTATTACTTTTTTGTTAATTTTATTATTTGTGAATACAGAAATTATTTATAAAATAAATCACTATAATCGCCATTTATCAACATCAATTAAGAAAACTCATTTCATTTACATTTCTCCTATTTCGTCGGTTTTTTGTTTAACTATCAGGTGGGATGAATATCGATAGGATTATATTCGTAAAAGATAAAATTATAATTAGCAATTGGGAAAATGGGACTATAATTCTGAGACTAACATAATAGGAATAAGGGACATGCTTCGTGGGACTAATGGAGTAATAATTACAGTCAATTATTATAAACATAATTGGGTGGATTCAATCATACTTAATAATTTGAAAAACAAATATGAACCCTGAAATATTGGAATTTAAGAAAAATATTAAATAATATTAGTAAATCTGATAATCTAGCAGAAGATGAACTAGTAAAAGATCTAACATGTTTTAATACGATGCATTTGTGACTCGCAATATCTACAAGTATCGATTGTAGCACCTATTATATCGTATTTCAAACTTTCATCACATACAGTTCAGGCAAGAATATCAATAAAATTAGGATAATACACGCGTATAATACATAAAATTTTTTGAGGAGGTCTTCCATTAGACCGCCTAAATCATTTAGGCATGTTTGAGTTGAGGATTCAGGGAGGATATAAATGAGTTTGAGTTTAGGATCAAAGACGAGTAAAGGTTTGAGTTTGTGAAAATAAATTATTTAAATCCGCCTAAATCGTTTAGCCGGTCTAATGCAAAGATTTGCCAAAAATCTCATATATAAATGCAGAGGTAATAAAATTCATTTAAGGATCTAGATTTATGCAAAAGTTTTTTTTCCCTATAATAATAACAAATTTATTGAGGTGGTTCATACTTTTGAAGAAGAAACCCCTACACGTATGTGCATGGGAGGACACACTAAAAACGCTCTAATTTCAAATATTATTTCATCCCAATTTTCGTATAAATCAATCAAATATTGTGTAATTAACCATATCATAAATATACAATTGAACTGGATTAACTTGTTTGTTTGAAAATGTAAAGAAAATCAATTTTGAAGCAAGTTTGACGACATGTATGTTTCATCAATAATAATAACTCCACGTATATCTACTTCCACAATAATTGGAGATTTTAATTCTAATTTTTGTTTTCATATAATTGCATTTCAAACGTCTTTTTCTACGGACTACAATTTCAACCACACATGAATGCATTTGTTGTAGATGCAATCCATCATGTAAAACGCAACTTCAATCTTTCAACTATACATCAAAATATATATATATATATATATATATATATATAACACATAAAATACATAGAAATCCGCCCCAATACCTACATAAAATACGGGAAGTTCTATGATACCCTTGTGGATAGTGTCTACCCCTCTCATATAGATTGCAATCCACATGATGTGGTTCTCACTCATGTGAGAGGGGTGGGTAATTCCCGCTCACCCGTTATAGAATTTTCCCATAAAACACGTACTGTACTGTATAGTTATTTATTTATTTTCAAACTCATAAATACCATATAGCAAGTAAAGAAAGAAAAAAAACAATGCCCTAAAAAATAAATGGGAGAGAAAAGGGAGGTGCCAAACTAGGTTTGACCAACCATAAATGAAATCTTTAGTGATGAGGTGTTCTAAGTTTTCATTCAAAATGTTAGGCTCATTTCAAAATCACTTTCCATCAAACACAAGTATGAATAGGATTGCAATTTTGTCACGTTCATTTTAGTGAGACTATACGATTTCATCGACATACATGAAAGTTAGCGTATTTTTGTAGTGAAGTTGTCATATCCTTATATATTATCCCTCTAATCGTGTCTATAACCAAAGAGAATGAAAAAGAAGGTCGGGGCTGGCCACAAAATGAAAGAAGAATAAGAAGATTCGTAGAGAAAGTAATCGTCTTCTATTCGAAGTTGAAGGAAAAAAGTAAACAAAGCTAAATGAGTTAGAGAATATGACATTGCAATTGAATTTGAGTCTCATAAACAGTTCCAAAAAATTTCTGAATCCATCCCTCACATATGAGATGGCAAAAAATACAACTAAAATCATATGTATGCTTGGTCTTTTTACCTTAAAATACACATATCCTAGAAATTTCTAGAATTGGGAATGGAAGAGTGAATCTATGATACCCAAAAAGAGAAAAATTTCTGCCTATCAGAAATCTATGCAGTACAAAATCCAAGAAATAATATTTTTTTGAGCATAAATTTAATTAGAGATTTATGAGCAACATTTACTATGTAAGAGTCTGAAAAAGGTGAAAACTGCAGGAAAAATGCTTCTGTTCGGCACAAAATCTATTAACAAATATAAATAAAAAAATATTTATTTTCCAACATTTTCAGTTTTTAATGCACATCAAACATGCTTACTCTACGCAACGAAGCTCCATTTTCCGCATACATTCACTCACATCCATTTCAATGCCCGATGAAAATAATAAATACATATATAGAGAGAGAGGAGACAGATTTCTCCATTGTCAAAATAAGAAATATTATGTTGAAATATATTCTTGCATGGCTGGATCGCCATAAGAAATAAAAAAAGAAGGAAGATGTTTTTATTGATGACTTTCTCCAAACAAAGAAGCAACCTCTCCTCAAGGAAAATAAAGCCAAGAAACTCAATCCCATCAAAATTCAAAATCATGCTTCCATCTTTATGAAGATCGAAACACGATTTTGCAGTAGATGATCGGAACCGGATATAAAAATGCATGCTTTATTGCCCATGTTTGCAGCCTAAGAAATAGAAACCCCTTTTTTATTGCAAATTTCAAATGGAATCAAGAATCATGGTAATAATAACAAGAATAGTTCAACTAGTGCATCGAAATATGAACTGAAAATCAAACACAATCCCTAATTTCCTGCTCTTTTTTGTCAAGCAAGTACACAAATTTCCTTCTTTATCATCCCCATTTTACACACAGTAACACACCATTCTATGTGGAGAAACAAAAAAATCAAAATCAAAGTCAAGCCCTCGATCATTAACCTCTACAACTAAGTCAACAACACACAAGCTAACATTAATTCGTCCCATGAAATGAAAATTCATCGAATTTCTTTCCTTTTTTTTTTTTCAAGATCGTGGGGGTAGTGGGAAGAACTGCGTACCGGCAATGAAGCTGTTGATCGGAGGCGGAAATGGAGAAGCGTCGGCGAAATCCCGGCCGTTTCCGGCGGTGGCGGAAGTGCCGGTGATCAAGTTGAGGTGTTGAGCAGCTGCAGTGACGCTTCCACCGCCAGAAGAAGTCTCGGCGGCGGCTGCGCCGCCTTGATCGTAGAGAATTCCCTTGAAGACGTGGCCGCAGATGTTCACCGCCGTCTGATAAGCGTACTGATCGACGGCGTCGTCGACGGCGCCGCTCACTCGAACACACCGGAAAACCGCCTCCGCCGTTACTTCTGCTGGAAAATTCCCTACCTCCAACCCTAATCATAAAACACAAACACACTCAAAATGTAAACTTTTTGCTTCTTCTCACAAGCTAATTCCTACTCCTACATATATATAGATACACACACACACATATATATATATATATAGAGAGAGAGAGAATGAAGGAATAGGGAATTCATTGTTAATCCGCTGTCAGGAATACCAGAAAACAGTGTGAATAAAGTAAAAGAAACAAAAAATGATGGGTTTTTTTTTTCTTGTGTATTTTAGCAAACACGCAAAATTCATGCTCTCTCTCTCTCTCTAGTCTGTTTCTTGTCGTGAATCTGCAGAAAAGATTTGATTGCACAGTAAAATTACCTGACGTGGTGGGGATACGAGTGCAGACGAGGGGATTTGACGAAGAAGAAGGATTATCATTCATCTCTCTCAGCCGCTTGCCACTTTCTCTCTCCTCTTTTCTCTGATTCTGCAGCTGTCTCTCTCTCCTCTTCGCCGCCGGAACCCAGGTGCTCTTAACGTGGGTCCGGCACTCAAACCCTCGGCTTTTGCAGCACGTTCTGCACCTCATGTGCTGGCAATCCTTCTTCGCCTGGTTCCCGCAATCCTGGCAGCTGATCCCT
>AYJT01007717.1:0-10716 GCA_001278415.1 Ocimum tenuiflorum | reverse complement strand
ATTTTGGTCATTAGATTATGCATAATTATGCATTTTATGCATAAAAAATTATGCATAATTTTTTTTTGCTGAAATCTCGGCCATTAAATCTCAAAATCTGATGTATATTATTCATTATCATTTATCACCTAATAAGTACTTATCATTTGATTACAAATCTATATACATAGATATATATGAAATATATGCGCAGACTTGTTGAGCAAAATTTGTATTGTATTGTATTGTTTGGATAATGATATACTTTGGAAGGTAGAAGTGCACCGTTTTCTGTTTTGTCCTTGTCAATGCATCGTCGCAGGCTCATATCTCTTCTGCTTTGTTTTTTCCGTATAAACAATCTAAGAATAGCAAAAGAAAACTTCATTTCTCGGTGTTGGCATCAAGCAATTTTGAGGTTTCTATCGCATTCCATGCCATCTTCCTTTTATGGATATGGAATTCTTTTATTTTTCTGATTTCTGCAGTTTTTATGGAAATTTAATGCCATTTATTTATGGTAATTTGATGCTTGGGAAATAATTGCATGCACGGTTGATTAATTACGGTCTAACGCGATTGCTTTGCTTGTGTTATTTGGGATACAAGTATGATGGTATTGGATCGTTATACGTTTGGAAGTAAAAAACATGACCATTTAAGATATTTTGATTGAGTTATATCTATGAATCACTATTATTCCTGCTTTTCTGCACTTATGAATGTAATTGAGTTTTTCATTCAAAAGATTTAAGGAGTATTTCACTTGTTTGTTTAAATTACTCAATGAGAATGTTGATGATTTGGTTGCAGACGTGAGCTGCATGAACTCTAGCAGTCCTTTATGGCCGGCGAGAAAGGATTAATCAGTTCCACCAAGAATTCGAAGCAATTCCCACTGAATCCTTTCAGGATTCTCAGGGGAGTGCTATGCTTTTCAGTATATCTCTCGACCGCGTTCATGTTCTTAGTCTACTTCGTACCTCTATCTGCTGTAATCCTTCGTCTTTTCAGCGTGCGCTACAGTAGAAAAGCTGTATCTTTCCTGTTTGGCCTATGGCTCGGCCTCTGGCCATTCTTGTTCGAAAAGGTAAACAAAACCAGAGTGATTTTCTCTGGCGACCAAGTCCCAGTTGAAAAGCGTGTCTTGATAATCACCAACCACAAAACCGAGGTCGATTGGATGTATTTGTGGGATTTTGCGCTGCGGAAAGGGTGTTTGGGATACATTAAGTATGTTCTCAAGAGCAGCCTGATGAAGATCCCGATTTTCGGGTGGGGGTTTCACTTCTTGGAGTTCATCCCAGTTGAGAGAAAGTGGGAAGTTGATGAATCAGTTATGAGAGGAATGCTTTCCAACTTGAGCAGTCGAAGGGATCCGTTGTGGCTCGCTGTGTTTCCTGAAGGGACGGATTATACGTAACGACTCTTGTTTCGTCTTCGTTTTAAAGAATGCAGCAATTTTGTTGTCTTCCCTTGTGGTGTTTATTTTCAATGCCACAGTAAATAGTTTGTCAATCAATATTTCTGATTAACAGCTCTCCTGCTTTTTATGCGCAGCGAACAAAAATGCATGACAAGTCAGAAATTTGCTCAGGAAAATGGATTGCCAGTGCTTAAAAATGTGTTGCTTCCAAAGACTAGGGGTTTCAATGTTTGCTTGGAGATATTGAGAGGCTCTCTGGATGCAGGTTTTTCCTTCCTCAATTATTGATTTTGATCTTGATATTGTCAACAAGTCTTCTAAAACCACAGACTACATTTGGCATGCTGCGCAGCACAAAGTGTCGTAATCCATACGTTTGTAGTGTCGTATGATTCACAATAGAGGATCTTGATCCGAAGTTGGTTTTTCTAATCCTTGGGTTTATAAATTGTCCGGTGTCACTCTAGACTTCCTTGTTTTGGTTAAATATCAGCGAGTCTTTTGTTTCGATGAATTAAGAGCTAAACATGATGAAATTTACTACAGCTTTGTGTCACTTGATATTTGCATTAGGTAGACTCAGGTTGAGGATTTTCTAACTCATACGTGAAAACATGATTTAATCAACTTTTTCTTAAAGGATATTTGAAGCTGCGGTGCTTCACGGTTAAGAGTAAATTGCATTTTTTCTCCAAAATTTATTTTTAACCACATACTTGCACTTTTAGTCCCACAAAAAAATTTGCGTCAAAATATTTTTGTGATTTCAATCTAAATACTATTTTGATATTATTAATTTCAATTCTTTGTCATCATTAAGACCTAAATAAACCAAATATTCGGTAATTTATTAATTTTGGGATCGGGGTTGCAAATTTTTGAATTTGGTACCAGAAGTAAATTTTTGGGACCAAATGAAATGGGACCGTATCCTATGAGACCAAAAATGCAATTAAATATTCACCCTTTTCTGTTTTTACCTCGTGGAATTCTAGCTCTAAGTTGTAACTTGATTCCTTTTTACAATATGTAGACTCAACCTTGCACTTTTCCAACTGTTGTTGCGTGCAAGAACACATCACGCAATCAACCAATAAATTCTTACTATTATAAAGAAGTAATGAAAATGTGTTTGTTTCACCTAACGTCTCTATCTAAAACACACACAAAAATTGGACGAAATCTGAAAGCCAATTTTTTCCGTGGCAGTTTATGATGTGACCATGGCGTACAAGAACCGTTGCCCTTGTTCCATGGACATCGTGTTTGGCGTCGACCCTTCTGAAGTCCACATCCACATTCCACAAAATCCCTTTATCCGCCACTTGGTTGATGGACGCTTTCGTCCAGCTTCTCACTGATTTCGTCGTAAACGGACATTTTCCTCCGGAAAGAACGGAGGAGCCGCTCTCCACGGCGAAATGCGCTGCTAACTGCGCACTGGTGATCGCTCTTACTATTGTATTCTTTTTTCTCACAGTTTTTTCGTCGTTTTGGTTTAAGGTCTATGTAGGTTTAGCCTGTGTGTATCTAGCTTGTGCCAGTTACTTTAATAATCCTCCTGTGCAAACTATGTGTCAGAAGAAAAGCTATTGAATCGTGGATTGCTGTTGGCTCAGTTGCTAATCTGGAAATAGATTCCAGGTTTTGTTGCTTTCAACTACTCGCAACTTCAATTTCATTTCAATTTAGTGTCACTTTTAGTCTCATACCAGCATTTTTGGTCCCAATATCAATGATCTCTTGCAAGTTCAATCTTGATACTACTTTATACTTGACTTATCTTGTTTTGAATGAATTAAATAATTGAGACCGCGATGAAATTAAATGTGCAAAAAGTTTTAGCAAAACTATCCAAACCAAATTAAAATAAGACTATATCACATGAGTCAAAAATGCAATTTACTGCAACACCTACTCATAAGTGTGTTTTTGATAGTTCTATCTTCGTTGAGCTTTGAATTTGCGCATGCTAAGGGCACGTGTCATGCACATGTAAAGGTATGATAGTTTAATGTATTTTGAATTGGAGAGTCTAATCCATTAAATGAGATTCATAAAAAGAAAAATATGGGCTGTTAAATTATTTGTAAAGTAAAATTAACGCTCAATTGATAATAAAGAAATAAATAACCAAGAATAGGAATCTATTAGCACACTTGAAAGACATATCTTTGTTAAACTGGGTAAAGCAAACCATCTAAGGATAACTAGATCATCGCAGGAGTAAATCGAGGTGGATCCTCGTTACATCAATGTATTACACTTCGTGTTATATACTGAAATTTTATAATCTTTGTACAATATTTATTTTTATTTTTAATTTTTATACTTTAATTTAGTTTTAGAAAAATTACGTTATGTTATTATATCCAAATAGAATATATAAATTTAACATATCAATTTTGGATAGTTGATAATTAATAATAATTGCAAAAATATTATACAGTTTAATTTTGATCTAGTAAAATCACATAATGTTCATAAAATTAAATTAAATTATTAAAATTAAAAATATATATTAAATATAAAATAATAAAAACTTCATCTGTAACACGGAATGTAATACTAAAGTATAAAGGAATAATTGTCCAAAAATTTAAGATTTTTATTTCAGTGCATAATTTGAAAAATAAGCGCATTTGAGATGTAGCGGATCTTTTAAAAGATCAATTCGGATCGTCTCTGATTCGTTAGAAACTTTAGATTAATAATTTAGTATGTAAATAATTTGACTGGCGGACCAACCACTAAAATTTGTTTCTGCTTTAGTGCTCAGTAAATTAAAATTTATAAAATTCGATAACTGAACTGAATATACTAGCTACTCCGGCAATTATCGACTTTTCATATCAAATATTCAACTGAAAACAAAAAAATAATATTTTTATTATAAGATACCTAAACGTTTGAGTCATTCGATACGCGAGACTGTCAAACACAAATTATGCTTTAATTTAATAGAAAATCGTTCACACCAAAAACATATTAATCAAATAAACTTATTTATTGATTCACTCAAAACCCCAAATGAAAAGGGAACCTAGAGCATAGTTAAAGGAAAGACATGGTCCAAACACCATAATAACTATAACTTCTCGAAACATATATTTCCACTACTTTACGAATACAATGATTATACATTATTATATTTAAACCACATGTAACATCCTTGGACCTCCTCAAGTACCAACAACAATGTGACTTGTATGTTTCTATTAATTACGATCACCTGCCCAATAAACTCTTGGTCTTTCTTTATTCAAGTTAATTTGAAAACAATTTGGTAATGAAAGCTATCTTCAACTTCTAACGCTTTCTTCATCAACTAAAATTAGAAGTGATTTTTTTCTTTTTTTTTCCTTATTGTGTCGATCTGTTTGTGTTATAATTTATTAAAGTTCAATATAAACATGATATGTTAATAATATACTTGATTTGGATATATGATCCGATCCATTAGCTCCAAATACAAATACACATGAATCCAACATAAACACGATAATCATCTGATTAAGACCCTGATCTAATAAATACGACATGAGTTCAATTTATATATTATCCATGTTTTAATATACTAATCCTAATTTAGGAATTATAAAATAAAAATATATATTTTTTGTATTAATATCTGAATACCCAAATCCGACACAAACACAATCTATTTAACATATATTCGTTCTGAAATGGCACCAAATTTTTATGTCTTTATTGAATCGACATGATAAATACACAAATTTATTAAGCTTCCAAACTAACCCATTATAATGTTATTGATTTCTGTGAGATTATCCTATAATGTAAAAAATTGCTAGCCCTAGGTAAAACCAAACTAGCCAGAATAATTAATGTGTAAAGAGATATAAAAAGATACAATTAAGTCTTGTTGAATATGTATCTTTATTGGATTGACACAGCAAGGATGCAAAAACTTTTGATTGTATACAAACAATCTATTTATCTTGTTGGATCGAAAACGACTGAATAATCCGTTAAGCAAATATATTAAGCAATATTTTTATCATGTTATTAAATTTGTCAATCCAAAAGAAATCATATTAATTTTCCATTTGTGTCCATATTTTGAGTTAATGAATTGAATTCATGTTCACATCAAACACCCCTTTGATGGATCATATGCAGATTTGAATGGGTAGACACAAAAATAATCTAATCCTTAATGAGTTGACACGATGTACAAGGATTGAATCTTTAACGGATTGTAAATAAATTTGACCTTATCATATCGGATCACTAACGAATTGACACAACAAGAATCTGAACAACACAAATTCTCTCTCGTATATGAGATTAATTTTAAGATCTAAAGTAATAAATTTGCTCAAATCTGCCCGACACTTTATATATGACTTTATTGTCACGTCCCAGCCTAAGGCGGTCCGCCGAGATGCAATGCAATGGGGATTTGGGGTAGTAATAGTACATGTCAATCTCAACAACGATAATATTTAATATTATCTGGGTCTCTAATAGGTAAAAATAATGATTCAGCCAGAATTGATAGACAGGTTCTAAATATCAGAGTTGTAGAAATAGTAGCAAAAGACAATGGTTGGTTAACATATATGATGATATAAAACCCAAGAACTTATTTAGCGGTAGGCTATTTCAGCTCGAGCACCTTCCACCTTCATCCATTGCTTAACCTGCACATTTAGAAGTACATGCAGGGATTGAGTACATTGATTGCACTCAAGAAACACATGCTCGAAATATATACATATTTTGAACTGTCATTCCATTCACATAAATGACACGTAAGGGTTTTTAGTAAATTTCACCTTACACGCACAAAACTTTTTCAAGAAACTCTGCAGACCATCCTCACACCATTTACAAACACGTATGTTATCATTTGCCTGAGCCAGGAAGTAGGCCTCCTTCACTGGTCTTGATGTCGTCGTTATTAGGATCATGTCCTCACTAACCAAAATACACGTGGTGTACTAGCCCCAACACCTTATTCGTCTTGACGCCCGAGTCGCCCAGTTCAATCATATCGATAATCAGATAGCATCACAAAATAATTTCGGCCATGACATTCATAAAAAAAACATGCTTTTATTTCATTGTAGTAAAATAGTTTAAATCACATTTTATTTTATAAGTAAGAAAGCCACCTCAATCTCCTAGCAATTAGGTCACACAGTACACTCTGTCAATTTATGTTCTCATTCTGCAAAACAGGAATCATCTGGTTAGGGTGGTTCGATATAATCATCATATCCAGTTGCTTATATATATATAAACTAAGCATCAAAGCTCAACATCAACTCTAGGTGTGATTATTCACTTATAGGGGTTATCTCAATTGTCGGGATATATTTATGTTCCAAAATAAGGATACAAATCAAATTTGAACATGCCGTGTTGTGTAATTATAGATGGTCATTGAGTGTATAAATGTTTGAATCAATGTTATTCAAGTACTGAGGATATCGACATTCAAATTCATAGAGAATTTACATCCATTTAGTCGAATGGTGTCCGGGTGCACGAGTACAATCATTTGGATGTCAAAGTAGGGGGCTTTCGATCGAACGGATGGGTATTCGGTCAAATAGGATTGAATTTTACAGGGGTCAGACCAATTCCATTCGACCTAATGGGGGTTAAATCAGCGGTTGAATGCCCTCTGCAGCTTCGGCAGGATGTTTTCCAATTGCGTTTGAGTAGGAAAATGAAGTCCGAACGACCTCAAATTTTGTATACAACAACTAAAAAGTATGAAGAACACAAGAAAAAACAAGTCAATAAAATACAACGGTTGGATTGAGAGAAAATGGTCACGCAATATAGGCCGATAGATTACGCAAAAACTTTTGTCAACAATTTTCAAATTCAATTTTGACCACCCAAATTATATTGGATTGACTTCAAATTTGATACACATATACTAGGAAGTGAAATAAACATATTGAAATAAGAATCACTCAAAACCATCATGTATTTTGGGAGAAATAAGATGTGCAAGTTGAGTTCGTGAAATCGGGATCGAAATAGGTCAACTGGGGTCGTTCTTGGGCATAAGGGTGCCATTCGATCGAATGGGGTACCCCATTCAGTCGAATGGGGTCAGGAAACTTCACCCCAAAGTAAGAACCATTCGGTCAAATGGGGTACCACATTCGGTCGAATGGGGTCGGGAAACTTCACCCCAAAGCAAGAACCATTCGATCGAATGGGGTCAGGACACTTCATCCCAAAGCAAGAACCATTTGATCGAATGGGTACCCCCAATTAGAACGAATGGGGTGGCTCTGTCCGCCATTAATGACGGTCCGAAGCTTCCTTCTAGTCGTGGTTTCTCGATTCAATCACTTCCAACATGATCGAAACACATATAACATGATCTCTAAACCCCGTAGAACATAAATATACAAGATTTAAATACTGAAACACAACGGATCATCTTCGTTGATGCAAAATCATAAAAATAGGAGTTGGCTGGATATCTCTGGTTTTAGGTGTTTTCCGACAAGAATAAGCTGTGATCCTCTTAGTTCTTCATTGATCTAATAGTTAGGAAACATGTTCTACATGTTAGAACTCATTTGAATCAAAATTGTTGTGTAAAATGAAATAATATAGCGTATTAACACCTCAACTCCAACCAGAATTTTCGACAGGGTTTCTTCTCCAGTGATCTGTTGTGTTTTCCGACGATCTTTCACCCTCTTCTACTTTTACCCATTACTCTCTCACTCTCACTACTCTTTCTAAGTGGTTTTGAGTGAAATGAGGAAATGAAGCTTCCGAGATAGCTTTTTGATTGTGACTAAGGCTACAATATTTGGAAGGGCACCTACAAGCTTGATCTTCACCAAACATCTAAGGGTAACTGTGTCCTTTTGTTTAACAAGTAGCTAGTACAAAGAATTTGGGCATAGGTATGTTTCTTCCTTTCGAAGATCTATTCGCAAAATTATTATTTTATTTCACCAGTGCACGATGGCTCCGTCATGTGCCATTTTCTCCACTTTGTTGGTGGCGTTTTCTTACTTGAGTGTGTTTATACTCGTTTGTAGCCCCAGACTTGGTTTTGGTGTGAGCTAATCAACGTGCATGGCAAAAACTTGCAAATTTAAAAGTTGACGATCATTTTGGCGAAATCGGTCGTTCAAATGAGCTCGTTCCACGTGGCGTTTTGTCAGATGTTCACGTCGTCATCATACACACTCATTTGTGCTAGACACACTAACAGAAACTTATCATACAAATCAACACATTTGCATGTAAATATATATATGTAATTTCATGCGTTCAAAGCTTTGTCGTTTGTTCGTTTGGTGTCAGATCTCCGCCCCGAGAGCTCATTACGTAAGGTTTTTAGTTACACCCAAACTCTCACAATCAGTTGGTGCCCGTTGTTCACCGTGTACAATATGGTGAATTTATTCTGTTAAATAAATCTTTAAAAAAAATTAATTCCGGAATATCGGTTTGTCAATTCTCAAAACTGATCGCACTGTATTATCGTGTTTTACATTATGTACACAACGTTATATGGTGTTTTTTAAATTAGATTCAATTGATCGCTTTGGACTCATTTGAATAATCTGATAACTCTGGTAGGATCTTCACAGACAGAAAAAATTGCAGTCCGTTAGTTAATGATCGAGTTACATTACCTTTCCCACGCCACCAACCGACGAATGCTGAGGAAGGAGATTGATTAATAACATGTGATGAAATAAATAATTATCAAAATTACTATAAATGGTAATTACTATAAATGCAAAAATAATAATTTTCCTTTATGGAAATTAGAGTTATTACATTCCTTCCCCCATACAAAAATTTTATCCCGAAATTTCGTTATGCTTCAAACAGTTCAGGATACTCTTTCCTCAACAACATCTGGTCCGAGTACGTATCGCTCGCCTACCTCATCCTAGTAGAGTGGAGATCTACACTTTCTTCCATACAATATTTTATACGGAGCCATCCCAATAGTCGCTTGATAACGGTTGTTATAAGGGAACTCAATTTATGGTAATATATTTTCCTAACTTTCTCCGCGATCCAATACCACCGTTCTTAGCATATCTTCGAGTGGTTGAATTGTTCTCTTAGACCATCCGTCTATATGGGGGGTAGAATGTTGTTCTAAAGTTCAATCTCGTCCCCAACTCAGTTTGCATACTTATCTGAAATCGAGAGGTGGAATTGGCTTCATGAACCAATGTGATAGTCTTTGGTACTCCATGTAGTCTCAATTTTTTTGTGAACATACAACTGAGCTAGCTTATTGGCTCTATAAGTAATTCGGATATGAAAAAAGTGAGCACACTTTATTAATCTATTAATAATCATCCCTATCACTGTGTTTCCTCATTGAAAATTGGGAGTGCCAATCACAAAATCCATTGCAATAGCTTCCAACTTCCACTCAGGAATCTCGTGTGGGTGCAAATTTTCATAAGACCTCCGATGTGGCGCATTGACCTGTTAATAAGCTAGACGTCTCTCGACAAATGATGCAATATCTTTTTTTCATCTTGTCCCATCAAAACTTTGTTTTTAAATCCTTGTACTTCTAGAGTGTGCAATGTATGGGGTATCATGTGCTTCGCTGAGAATCTCATTTCCTAGTTTCTCGTTCGCATGCACACACAGTCTTTCTTCAAACAAAGTAAGATTATTGGCTGCCTCTTGATAGCTCTTATGTTAACCAATGCGAATTTTGGCACGAATTCGTTCGAATGGCTCATCTTTTCTTTTTGCACTAACTATTCTTTCTCTTAGGCCAAGAGTAGCTGCTATAACACTTTCGATGGTATATGTGGATGTTATCACCTCTAACATTAACTTCTCATTTCTTTAATTAGTTCCACTTCTGAAGCTATGAAGAACTCAATTGAGCTTAACTCTTTCTAATGAGTGCATCAGGAACAGTATTAGCTCTAACCGGGATGGTAGTTGATCGTAAAATCGTGATCCTTGACCAATTCAAGCCATCTCCTCTTCCTCATATTTAAGTCCTTCTGCTCAAAAGAATATTTCAGACTCTTGTGGTTGGTATAAATCAAACACTTTACACCCTACAAATGGTGTCTCCATATTTTGAGTGCATGATCTATTGAGCTAATTCTGGGTCATGACTTTGATAGTTCAGCTTGTGTGGCTTCAATTGCCTAGATACATATGCAATTACTTATCTGTCCTGCGTAAGCATGCACCATAGTCCGTTTTTGGACGCATCAATTTATACTTCATATTGCTTATCTGATTCTGGTACAGCTGGAACTGGTATTGTACTAAGTAGTGCCTTTGATTTCTGAAAACTG
>AYJT01007623.1:0-19198 GCA_001278415.1 Ocimum tenuiflorum | reverse complement strand
CCCCTTGGTCGAGCATTACTATTGTCTCGCGAGCTGGCTCCTAAGCCCCTCGATTGAAACTACGCCAATGCGCCAATCAACATCAATAACTCTTGCCTAAGGCACTAACACGCATACTAACTACCAGGCCTCCGAGCTTCACCGCACTTGGGCCGCCTCATTCCCCCTTTGCGTTGCCGCTCTGTGCATTGCGTGGGACGACACAAGATCTCTGTCGCTTACCTTCAGTACCAACATGTAAAAGTACTGAGGCATGTACCTAGAACTCAAACTTATATTTTGTTTTCACGATGCGCGGCACGTACGCTACATGACCTCTATCTTATACAAATTCATAATGACATGTAAAACACTTGGAGCTTGTTAGCACTTATTTCCAAGATCTAGGATGACCTATTCCCAGAACGATAAACTGCTCAGTCACAACTGTTCCTGGCTCCCATCGAAAACACAGTTGTTCTCGACTCCTATGGAAAATGCCGCGCCTCGACGCGCATACTAAAATCTATTGATAAATCTTCTATCTATACAGCTCCATCAAGGTCATTTCAAAACAAATGTGCACACTCAAAGTGTGTTCGATCTCGGTTTGGCCAAATACTCAAACTTATTGCTCTTCACCTCCTTAACTCGCGGTTGGTCACCCCAGTAGGGAATGTTTCTAGAATCTTTCATAGGTTTGTCTTCCCAAATCAATTAACTGGATTCGCAAAGACACGGGGCTATTGTTGAGGGTCAAAATATCCGTTCAAGCTCAGTCGTTGATCATAAGGTCAAGATGTTGCCCTAAAGACATCGCCTCGAACCCCGGCTAATTGATAGAATTCTCGAAGTCTTTCATAGGCTTGAACGGGCCTCTTGATGAATCTAGTACGAGAAACCCCCCTTCTCGAAGGCTCCTTCAGGCTTTGCACTACGAGACTCGAAGCCTCTCTGGATGCAGCCTCAAGATTCCGGGTGTATGCATCCCACATGCTAGAAGGATCCAGAATGATTCCTCTTGATGACTCTACATAGGGCAAAACGCGTGACCCTAACTTTCCCAACTGTATTTGCAGATCGACCCCTAGGTTATTTATAAATAGGCCCCTTAGATAGGGATTATTCAGATTCTCTTAATGTAACAGTATATATAGCGCATTCACACCATGAACGCACAAGGCTATTCACTCACATTCTACTGTATCACTACGGGCACCTTCACTGACGAGCTCTCCGTCGAGAAGCTTTGTAAATTTCACCCAATATATCTATAAAATACTAACAAGTCCGATCTGGGGGACTATAAATCTTCCTCAAAGTCTTGGTTTTCGATTTATTTTCCCTCTTAGAGTCCCAATCATTCCAACAATCAAAATCGAACCTCAAGAGTACCTAGTTTCTCTTGCATACTTTTCCAAAATCTCGATGTGAACTTGGTATCTCGGTGAGACGTGATGGAAATTGGTATCTCGTGAAGTCTTACAATCTCTCTGACGTATAATTCTACATGCTTGTCTGACCCATATATGACCTTATTGGGCAAGAAGTGTGCACTCTTAGTCAAACGGTCCACAATGACGCATATAGCGGTGTTTCCTTTTGATGATTTTGGCAGACTAGTCAAGAAGTCCATGGAAATATGATCCAATTTCCATTCTGGTATTTCCAAGGGTTTCAACTTCTCATACGGATGTTGATGTAAAGCTTTGAGTTGCTGACAAGCCAAGCATCGTTCTACAAATGATGCCACGTCCTTCTTCAGTCCATCCACCAAAATGTTTCTTTCAGATCTCGGTACATCTTGGTACTCCCAGGATGGGCAGTGTATGGGGTTAATGGGCTTCTCTCAAAATCTCTTATCTTAATACCCCCATCATTTGGTACATAAATTCATCCTTCAAAGAGTATGGCATTATCTGTTGCCTCACGATACTTCTCGAGTTGCTATGATCTGACTCTTAGTCTTATCCTTTCCATGAATTTGGGCAAAATACCAAAGCGGCTAGTGAGCTTGCTGACGATTCGGATGTTATTACTACTTCTATTCTTAACTTTTCAAATTCCCTTATCAACTTCTCCTCATGATTAGAAGAGTATACAATGTTAGCCTTTCCTGGGTGGTAATTTATAGATAGGTCATAATTCTTAACCAACTCCAACCACCTTCTTTGTCTCATATTCAGATCTTCTAGCTCAAAGAAATATTTGAGACTCTTATGATCTGTGAAAATTGAACATGAACTATGCCTACGAGTTCTAGGTCAGGAGTCAAGTAATTCACTTCATGTGGCCTCAGTTGTCTTGACGCATAGGCTATGAGCTTTCCATCTTGCATAAGAACACATCCTAACCTATTCTTTGAAGCGTCAGTATATACTTCATAATCCTTCTCGGATTCAGGGACTGCCAAAACTGGGCCGTGGTCAGTCTCCTTTTCAATTCTTGGAAACTATTCTCACAAGCTTCTATCCATCCAAACTTTACCCCTTTCCTTAACAATTGGGTCATCTGCTTAGCTATCTTTGAAAATCCTTCGATAAAACATCGATAGTAGCCGGCTAGTCCTAAGAAGCTTCTAATCTCATTGGGATTTGTCGGAGGCTTCCACTGCTCCACTGCTTGTACCTTTGCAGGATCAACCTTGATTCCTTCGGCTGACACTATCTGTCCTAGGAACATCACTTCCTTCAACCAAAATTCGCAATTGATGAATTTGGCGTCTAGTTTTTCCTTCCTTAATGCCTCAAAGACTACTCTCTAATGATCCTCA
The DNA here is from genome assembly GCA_001278415.1 of Ocimum tenuiflorum. Classification (NCBI taxonomy): domain Eukaryota; kingdom Viridiplantae; phylum Streptophyta; class Magnoliopsida; order Lamiales; family Lamiaceae; genus Ocimum; species Ocimum tenuiflorum. The sequence goes on along the minus strand of AYJT01007623.1, from coordinate 16,446 downwards.
TGCTCATGCTTTCCTCTCGAATAAATGAGTATATCATCTATAAATACTAGGATAAAACGATCTAATTAAGGTTGGAATACCCTATTCATTAGATCTACGAGACTGCAGGTGCATTTGTCAATCCAAACGGCATACCACAAACTCATAGTGTACGTACCTTGGCCTAAAAGCAGTCTTAGGTATATCCTCATTTATGATCTTAAGTTGATGGTACCTTGATCTCAGGTCTATCTTCGAGAATACACTCGCACCATTCAATTGATCGAAAAGGCCATTTATCCTTGGGAGTGGGTACTTGTTCTTCAAGGTGACCTTATTCAGTTCCCTATAGTTTATGCACATACGCATGGTGTCGTCTTTCTTCCTTACAAACAGCACAGATGCTCCCCAAGGCGACACACTAGGTCAAATGAAGCATAACTCTAATAGTTCTTGCAACTGCATCTTGAGTTCTTCGAGTTCCTTGGGTGTCATTCAATAAGGTGCTTTGGATATTGGGGCTGCTCCTGGTTCCAAATCTATGGTGAACTCTAACTACCTATCTAGTGATAGACCAGGTAGTTTTAGGAAATATGTCACCAAATTCTTTAACCACTTCCACATCCTCTATGGGCGTATCTCCTCCTTCTTCCTTGTTCAGTTACACCACAAATGTTTGGCTCTCTTTAGCTTCTATTAGCCTTCTAGCTTGGAATACTGATATCATCAGAATCTTTCTCCCCCTTCGAATTCCATGAAAACTTAATGAGATCTCATCGAGTCTGAGAAACACTGTTTTTCTATCCCCTTACAGTTAATGGTGGCAGAATTCTCAGTTAGCCAATCCATTCCCAAGATCTTCAACCGTACAACTCATTGGCCACAAAACTTAGAGATCATAAGTCCATTTCTACGTTCAAGCATGCAAGAATATATTCCATGTCTATAGATTTTTTGAGGTCTCTACAGGATTTATCCTTAGATTCTCTACACATGTCTCAAAAATAAAAGAATATAATGTACTGGTGTCGTATAATATGATAACAGAAATATCAAAGATCGAACCCAAACCTGCAAAATCTCCCTATCCGGCATTCTGCGATCGTGGTTCCCCAATCTCTGGCTCCTAGTTCAGCGCATATGCCCTGCCCTGGCGGCGCTGTGGGGGTCTTATGGTCCTCTAGGGTCCCTGGGGCGGGCGCTGCTGCAGCGGCTGGACATTACTTGGTTGTTGTTGAGCTTGCATAGCCCTCAGTTGTTGCCCTTATCCATTCTACCCTGGCGTCGCCCTTTGATTTCCTTGGCGACACTGTTTAGCAAAATTGCCCTGTGCGACCACACCTAAAACATCCATTACCAATCGCTGCACACTCTCCCCAATGGGTCCTTCCACACCGGTTACAGACATTCGTATTCTGGGTCCTATGACTCACTCCAGAATTCTGACCAATTCTAAAACCTCCAAAGTTCTGGTTATTATGCTTTGGGGGTAGCATAAGCGGTGGCTGATGGTACGGGTTTTCTTGTCAAATTCTAACTTTGATTCTAATTCTGATTATGAGAGCGTTCTTCCCATTTCCTCTTGTTTTCCTGACTTTCGTTGACTTAAGTGGGTACAACGGGTCCTTTGTCCTCAGGTAAAGAGGCTTCCATTTCTATAGCTCGATTAAGGGTTTCCTTATAGGACAACTTTCCAAGGCTATCTAAGGGGTATGAATTTCAAGTTTTAGTCCATCACGGAAATGTTTAGCCCTCTTCTCATTAGTATCCACATAACTCGAGGCGTGTCTTGATAGTGTACTAAACATAAGCTGACACACATAACTTACCCGGACGTAGATTGTGAAACTCAACCTCTTTCTTCAGTCGGTAGCTTAGAGGGATATACTTTTCGAAGAACTCATCCTTAAATTTGCTCCAAGTGAGAGAAACAATCTGTTCCTGGGTTAGTGTTTTTTAAAAATCTTCTCACCATCTATCGGCCTCTCCAACCAGCCGATAAGTGATACAGACAATCCTTTCCCTATCAAAACAGTCCATAAAGTTGAAAATCTTTTTCACTGCTCGAACACAATACTTGGCTTCTGTGGGCTCACCCATTTCATTAAACTTATGTGGATCCTGCCTCTTGAAAATCTCTCCAATCTTACTATTATTCTGTGGGGTAGTGTGAGCTACAGATCCTTCTCCAGCCTCTACCTCAGGGTTGGGCTCAGGGTTGTTATTTCCTACAGATGGGGCTTCAGGCTCACGGTTTTCTCCTCCACCTTGATATCCTCCCCGACGTCTCACTATCCTTCTCCTCGGCATTCTACAATGATCGTTACTCAGGTTTCGGGCCCAAACACATATAATATCTAATGTATCACCATGTTACCATAATAACAATAGTAATAACATAAAGGTTGGTGCGTCATCATATTTCATACCTACTAAGCATATTCCCAAAATCAACAAATACACATATACAGCTGATCCATGCCTGGTTTCGAATAATGCTATAATACAAGGCAAGGGTTTAGCAACAATAATCATAATCAAAGATGAACCATAAGCAATAATACTAGGGCTCATATTCATATCCCATAGAAAATGGATCCATCATTTTACAAAGTTTCAATTTGTGAACTCAAATTGAAAGAAGAAGTCTCTATAACATGTGATGTTGGTGTCCTATAACTAGGATCATCCTAGTACTGAGCTACGGTGTCAGTATCTAAAACTCATGCCTCCAGACAAAAAGTGGCCAATGTATCCATATACACCCAAATAGATTTACAAAACATGACAACTCCCTCTTTCTATCATCCTACTCATATTGTTATTGTCCTAGTCAACTACCACCACTACCCTCTACTACTTCTAACTCCTCAGACAAGATGCTCTTGGCATCGGAGACAATCTCCACAGGCTCATCTACTAGCAGCAGGTCCTACTCGGGATCCTCCTCAAAATCCTCCTCTGGCTCGGTTCCAACTGCGGGACAGGGGTCCTCTCCTGGCTGGTCAGCTCCAGCTCCCTCAGGCTCTATCTCTAGCCCTGGGTCGTTCTCCCCAACTACCTCAACAACCAGCTCTGGCTCCATAACTGGCTCTGGCTCTGGCTCAACATCTGCTTCTCCCTCTACCTCGAACTCAGGACTGCCAGTATGGCCTCCACTTCGGTCTCAAGCTCTACCTCAATCTCGGTTTCAGCTCACACACCTCAAGGCTGTCAAGAAACAGTAACGGGGTATCTGGGGATCAGGGCCTAAAGGGTCATACCTCTGCATCGTGGGTCTTAGGTGGGTATGGTAGCACTGGGCCCCTGGGAACTCATCTCGCTCCATCACGCAATCCAAAAACCTCTCAAAATCCAGCACCTTGGCAAAGGGCCTGGAGGTGGTCTCCTGTGTAACGTGTACCTCCTCACAAACATCATGATCAGACCATACGGATCACCCTCAAACTGGCGTGCTCTTGGTTACTGTCCCAAGTAGGCAGTCACGGCCTCCACCGCCCAGCCCTTCCAAGTAGGCAACAAAAGAGTCAAAAGTCTCATGACACCCTCTGTCGTGGTAACTCCAAACACATGAGCCTCTGCCAAGTGTAGAAAATAACGGCTCAGAAACTCAGCAAAGCCCTTTGCCCGGGTATCACCCCAGGTGTCAATCTCTGCCTCGCACTCTGGACATTCTTTGCCATCTAAAATCCCTTTCTATCATTGTAATCTGAAATCCCCTTCTAAAGTCGTGCAAGTCATCGGTCCATAGTCACTATACTTCTCATGGAATTCGTGTCAAATTAGTCTAATCATTCAAAGAGCATGCTTCCTAATCATCTACGTTCTTCGAAATGTTGCAAATAAAGCATGAAATTACATACATCGCATGCTTCACTCACCTAATCATGCTTAACAACAATCATGCTCATGAAAATATGTAATTCATCTAATCAACCCATGCATCTTATAAATTAAACACACATCTGCATAGCTATTCACTTAATATCATGACCATCTCAAATAAGTTATAGTTTCAAATGTTGTTAACTCAAAACTTTCATTTTCTTTGCTTGCTTGGTTGAGACTACGAGTCGGGATGTTGAGCAAAGCTAAGTCCTTTCCAGAGATTTCCAGTTCTAGTTGGTTTTGAGAGGGAACTAGCGAAACAAATACTAGTCCTAGTAAAGAAACGAGTCAGGTCCAAGAAAGTTAACCCGCTCTGATACCACTCTGTAATGCACCGACCTCCCTGGCAAGGAAGCTACGGTGGGACCGAGGAATAATCGCATCAATAAACATGATTTAACAATTGATGTTATAGAGAGTAAATGAAATCATAGTCGACTACAGAAGTGAAGAAGTTAAATTACAAAACCAACATAAATAGAGTGTATTCAAATACAAACATTGAGTCAATTGTCTAATAACAGAAAGCATGGTTGAAGAATACATATGAAGAATATTCTTCGGGGCAATAATGATCTCAAAACAATTTCCTAAACCCAATGTCTCCCTCTCCTCATGATGCTCAACTTCCACATTTAGAAAGATAGGCAGCGCGTGAGTACAAGACATGTCGCCAAAACATACATTCATATATATGAAGATCAACATACGCACATGAAATCAATGAGGTTTTATTCTTTGAAATCCACTAGTGTTCATCAAAACAATTTGTTTGGTTCCAAATTTTATACATCAACGAGCTCATTACATTATCAACCACCACATTAACCACTTTTCAATGAATAAAGGTGATATGTGGAGGAGGCGTCCTCGCACAGCCACCGTGATCCCATCATTCGGAGGTCAAATCCCCAACATAACGCCACCTACAGTGCACTAATCTTTCCTACTCATTGGAAGACATGACCCAAATTGTAATTAAGTCACCAATATCCGTTGGTCTCATCCTACCAATTTCCTCAGCTCAGGCACGCAAAAGAAACAAGTTCATATTTTGCATAACAGTTAAGTGTTAACAATTCAAGTTCGCAAACAAAACATAGTTCGGAGATTTTCGCAAATAAAAGAAAGTTGAGTTGTCTTTATATTTATAAGAAATCTCACCTCACGTCCTAGCTAAGCTCAAGGGTATGCGTATGGAAACTGCTCAATGGCTTCTTTGATGAGACGAGCACCTTCATGAAATAACGGATGTGAGTACAACATCGAGTTACTACTAAGGGCGCATTCAGTACACGTAATGTATCTCATTAGCCATGGATGTTAAAATGTTTACATTATACTTTTAGTCACTAGGTCGGACCGGAGACAAAATGTGATACTTGGGTTTGTCATTCGAGTTTAAAGAGATTACACATAATTGGCATTCACTCCATGGGTTGGGATAGTTAAAGGGTTCAGGTTTTCCATGGTATTATAATCATCAGGTTGGTCACAAGGGAAGGAAGGTATTCGATTGTTTCCACTTAGTCAGTTAGGAAATAAGAATGATGTGTAGAGTCTACCCCATTTGAAGTTTGGAAATACTGATCACCATTGTTAGGGTTTCCAATTTAAGGAGCGTAAGTCTGGTTTGCAGGTAGGACAAGTAATTGGTTTACAAGGGTGTGTCTTGAACAAAATAAGGATAAAGACATGGGTCATAACGAAAATAAGGCATTGAGTACAATTGGATGGATGGGAATAAGATCGGGTAATTCAAGATATGTTTGGATGAATCGAAGTATGATTGAATAGATCAAGGGTTTCAAAAACTTTTGGAGATGATCAGTTTGATCGTGACAAGATCGGACCGATCCCTTGTTAGGGTTCAGTTGTGATCGTTGGTAAAATTGGAAGGATCAAAGGGATCAGAGTTGTAGGGGATCCATTTGATCGGAGGAGGATCAGACCAATCTTAGACTAAATTTCAAGTCTAATCGAAGTCTTGATCAAAGGGATCAAGGCATAGGGGATCGAATCAACCATGGAGTGATCTGTCTGATCATATTCGGTTTGAAAGGCTCCAATCACAGTGGTCCACAGAGATCGTTATTCAATGAGGATTGGATCAATTGGCATCTGATCTTCAAACTTAAATTAACGTTCTTGGGTTTTCTGTGTTTTAGATGAAGATCGAAGGGATCCCAATTAAAGATCGAAGCGATCTTCATACAGGATCAAATCGATCAAGGCACGATCGGTCCGATCGCCTGGGCAATTTTTCTCTTGGGATAAATTTTGGATTTTGTGTTTTTATGCCAAATCTCGCAACAAAGGCATCAATGACTTCCAAATAATCAAACTAAAGGTCCTAGGGGGTTAAAACAACATTCATTGGCCCTAAAAAGGTCAAACCGAATCACATGAAAACTAGGGTTTTGAGTTTGAGGACTTAAATCATGATGTAATGAAACATTAAGCTTGGGAATGATACTAGCATGGATAAATGAACATCATTATAGATTTTTAACAAGGTATGATCAAGAAATTCAAGAAAGAAGGAAAATGTTTGAGCTAGGTTTTTACCTTTGAAAAGCTTAGATCCTATTTGTGATGATGGCTAGCACTCTCGTTGATCCTCCCCCTCTGATTCGATGAACTTGGATGGCTCGGTTTGGTGAAATTTGTCTAATTGTAAGTCGAGAAATAAAATCGCAAGAGTTAATCCTTTCTAAATCCCATTCCATTAACACCTCAAACTTTTTTGGTTAAAGAACATTAATTGAGAACCCATTGAAAACAACTATTAATTGCATCAATGGAAGGGAGGAAAAACAGTTGAAAGTTTCAAGATTCATTGGAAAATAATATTCAATTCATCGATCCTTGATCTTTGTTCACAACATCAATCCTAGAACCGCACGAACGGGTTTAGCTATTCATAATCAAAACAATAATTAAAGCAAGAAAAGAGAAAGTGAGGAATGGAAACATGAACATACGAGGAATGGAAACATGAACATACTCATAAATTTAAAGACGAGAAGTCCTACAATGTTTCCACGAAAGCGAATTAAATTAACTTACAAAAAAGTAGATGAAAGCGAAAAAAATCAAGCTATCCAAGTGTCACGATTCGGAGAGCAACAAATCTAATCTAGAAAGCATGTAAAAGTGAAATCTAAACTAAACCTAAGACAAAATCCCTAAAACTCGTGCACTTGGCCCCTAATTATAGGTTTGGGGTGAAATTAGATCAAATCCCCACGACTGGGCCAAAAATTACATGAAAATCCCAACCATCGTCCGACTGCACCAAGCGATCGATCGACGACTCAGCTCGACTCCCTCTAAATGCCATGCAACTTCTCCTATCACGTGACCCGAGGGTTATCTTCAAAATTTTGGCTTGACTGCTCCATCTAGTCGACCGACTGGACGGTTCCGGTGACCCGAGGGCTTCCTGTCCAAATTCTGGTCGACTGCATGGTGCAGACGAGCGACTAGTTAGTCCAGTCGACCCCAACATTTTCTTACCCATGCCGTAATCATAAAACTTTCCCCTGGATTGATCAAAACTACTTCATTTTCACCTGAATACCTGCAAAACAGAGAAAACATGAATGAAACACGATATAAACACAACAATATGATAATCGGCCGAAAATAACACAAGAATGAACTCAAAACAACAGCAAACGCAACACTAAAACACATGCAAAATGACCGATTATCATCCTTCCAAATTTGAACAATTGATCGTCCTCGATCAATAATAGAATTAACCTCCATAACTCAGCAATCTTTAGTAACATCTCAAATCTAAATAATCAATCCAAATATGAAATTTAAATCAAAACTCAATCAAATCATATTTCTAAGCTAATCGAGCTCTTTGGAAACTGCCTCACCAAGGTAAATACAAGTTCACAACCACACTCAACAAAGAGAAAGGACTGTGTTTACACTCGTCATCAAGATCGAACAAATATGATGTAGATTTGCCTCTTATCTATTATCTCCATATTTCTAAAGTAGATTCAACTCTAAGATTAAAAAGGTCTTTGTAAGGTTGTAACGGGACTATATAGTGATAAGTAGGATAATTTTGGCTAAGTGACTATACCACCCTCAATTCTCGACAAAGATCCAAATCACTCAATCCACAACTATAATTCAATCATTTTAACTCTTATTTTCCACCCACTTTTACTCTTGTTCCTTAACTATTTTTTTATGTGGGGATAACTCTTTTCATTAACAACCTCTCGTTCAACAATACTATTATAATTCAACAAAGCATCCCCTTCCAAACTTATTTCTTGCAATGCATGATAAGAATAAAACATTATGTGTGGCTCAATAAGCTAGCAAGGGAAATCTTTTACAGGATCATGTTTAGATAAGGCTATAAAAAAACTTGCCTAAGATCATTTCCTAGAGTAAACCTACAAAACCATCTCAAGACAGAATCAAGGCTAATCATATTACAACAAGTCCAAAATCTCGGCACACTCACAAAAAAAGCTGCACAAATCACATCAATAAGACTCAAAATCTCACAGCTTCAAAAATATATTCCTACTAGCTCAATTTAACAAAGATCAACAACATTAATCAATAACCAATCCAAATTTACAAAAGAATCAACAATCTTTCATCAAAACATCACCATCTCAAGTCAAGTCATTACAATTCAACCCTCTTTCAATCCCAAACTTTCATTAAACAAATTCAAACGTGACTCAACAACCTATTGAGTGAACATAGTGTTTTGTTCTTATCATGTATTGCAAGAAATAAGTTTAGGAAGGGAAGCAGGAAAGAGGCCTCCTTCCGACTTCAGAAGTACAACAAAAGTTATTCAGCAGCTTCCATCTCGATCATCTTCTCAACTTGCACAATTTGAAATATATGCAGCGCTGAGTACAAGATACTCAATGGACACATGCCAAATCAAACATAGATAGATTGATATGTCATGCCATCCGCATTGGGGACACACGAGGGTTCTTAGAAAGCAACCTCATGAGCACAAAATATTTTAAATAGCTATGGATAGCGTTTTCACCCCATCACCAATCAAATAACTACACTATCTGCGACGGTGAACCAGGAAAGAGGCCTCCTTCAATGGCCACAATGCTAGGCTCAGTAGGAATACATCCTCACTGATCAACATCACAAATGCATTAATCTTAGCATATTTTTAAATTACTAAGACCCAAATTGGTTTATCAATTTAACCCCTACTCGAAAGGCTTATAGGGCATCTGGCCGCTTCACGGCTCAGATTCTGATACTTCCCTGATGGGTGCCAAATCAGAGGGCGGATAGGCATTCATAAAATATTTTTGTCCATGACAATGATTTGAAAAACAAAACATACTTTCACAATTCATTCAGAAAAGCAGAGCATAAAGCTCCAAATCACATTTTTAGTTGTAGTAAGAAAGCCTACCTCTATAGAAGCTTACGGTTCACTGACTTTTAGTTTCCTATCCAGATCATTTTCTCGATTCCTTCAATAATCAAGAATTGTCCTTTCAGGATAATTCAAATCTACCTAGTATGAACTTTTTAAAAGCTCGCGAAGTAAACGAGGTCGATTAAATAGTAAAAATACAGGATAGCTCTAACATCTTGTCGATTAATAAATTATTATCGACATTTATCATAATATAGAACTACACTCTTAGTTTTACTATGAAACGTCAAAATGAGGTAATCAATCTAAGTCTAGGAATTTCCTAATCTCATCTCTAACAGTGTAACACATGCTTTATATTTCGACTAGCTTGTTTATCTTATAATATACAACCTAGCACATACTTAGTAAATGTAAAGTGTATTACCTCAATATTCATATTTGAATAGTTTATAGTCTTGTTAGCTTATCTTCCTTTTTCTCAATTCCTAAAATAAACAATACCATATAATGAGTATATGTTAATAAAACTATATATTATCAAAATTTTAGATAAAAACTTACTCGAAATTCGTTCCACTCTCACTGGCCAGCTATGTGCTTTATATATGTGTGTATTGCTTTCCAAGTTGGTGTGGAAAAAAATGAATGCAATCGTGAGTATTTATAAGACTATTTTGGAGCCCTAATAGTGAAGTAATCTCATAATATAAATCCACCACATAGGCTACTCATCATTTTGTTTGATTGGTGGCAAATATACGTGCATGCATGCAGGGAAAGCTTCATTTCTTGATGATGAAGTTATAAATCTTGACATGCCACTCCAATGAAATGGTTGAATGTGCACGGCAACGTGATACTTACGCCTTAAATTTTGATCGGTAGATGATTATATATTGCGTATCGAATTTTTTTTCTTGTGATCCTTTTTCACGTCAAATAAATTTATAATACCAAAGATAAAAACAGAGATTTGCTTATAATAATTATTGGTACACTTTGATCAGAAAATTATAATTTTTGGAGATATAAAATTTTACTATAATTTACTAAATTTGTATGAAAATGAAAGTAGATCTATTTTAATAGGGTCTCCAAGTATCATTCCATGCACTATCTGGGACACTCCAATATACTACAACATATATGAATTCACATACGTGGCCTCTTATTTTCAACGCAAATTTAAGTAAATTCTAGAATTAGAGATTAGGATATCTAAACTCAAAATGGTCTTAGGCTTTTGTTCGAAATTGAACATTACGATAGGCAGCTCAATACTTTGCTTTTGAATTGTCCCACAACTAGTATTTATTTAATATAGTGGGGATATTACATTCCCTCCCCCTTACAAAAATTTTGTCCTGCAATTTTGTTATTCTATAAACAATTTGGGGTATTCTTTCTTCATATTTCTTCCAACTCCCAGGTCGCTTCTTTTTTACTGTGGTTTCTCCATAGTACTTTTAAAAGTGGAATCGACTTGTTTCTCAAATTTTGCTCCATTCAATCAGGAATGGCTTCTGGTCTTTCTTCGTATTGTAAAGCTAGACTAAGATTGACTTCTTGTTTAATAATGTGTTTAGGATCAAACACATATTTGTGTAATTGAGAGACATGAAAAACGTTGTGAATATTCCTTAAACATGGCGGTAATGCCAATTAGTAAGCTACTGGAACTATCCTTTCCAGAATCTCATAGGGACCTATAAATCTTGGTCTTATTTTCTTTTTGTCCAAAACCGAATTATTCCCTTTGTTGGTGAGATTCTAAAAAACACTTTATCTCCTATCTCGAACTGTAATGTCGTGCGACGCGTATCTGCATAGGATTTTTGTCTGCGTTGCGCTTTTTTAATTTTCTCCCTAATTTCGCAAACAACTTCAATCATTTCACCAACTTCATCCGGTCCAAGTACTTTTCTTTTGCCTACCTCATCCTAGTATAGCGGACATCTGCACTTTTTCCCATATAATGCCTCATATGGTGCCATTTTGATGGTCGTTTCTCTATTAGAGGCAATATATTCTCCCAATTTCCTCCGCTATCTAGGATGACGGTCCTTATCATATCTTCTAACATTTGAACAGTCCTTTCTGAAGTACAAAAGTTTAAGGATGGAACGCAGTTCCAAAGTTTAATCAGGTTCCCAACTAAGTTTGTAGACTACATCAAAATCTAGATGTAAACTCCGCATCTTGATATGAAGTTATTGATTTTAGCACACCATGCAGTCTTATTATCTCCCTTACATATATCTGAGCTAACATATCAGCTCCATATGTTGCTCGGATAGGCACAAAAGGAGCACTTTTAGTTAGTCGATCGACAATTACCCAGATGGTTGTATTTCCATGTTGGGATCTTGGTAGACCGATTACAAAATCCATCGTTATGTCTTCCCATTTCCACTCTGGAATTTCTAACGGCTGCAATCCTCCGTATGGCCATTGATGTATTGCTTTAACTTGTGGCAAATGAGATATCGTTCTACAAATAATGTAATGTCTCGTTTCATCCCTTCCCACCAAAATTTGGACTTCAAATCTTTATACATCTTTGTGCTTCTAGGATGAGTTGTATATGGAGTATCGTGTGCCTCACTCATTATTTCATTGCTCAATTCATCTTCTGGGGGCGCGTACAATCTTCCATTGAACAAGATGGCGTTATCTGTTGCTTCTTGGTAGTTTTTAATTTTGCCAGTTCGAAATTGTAATCGTAACTTCTCAAACTCTTCATTGTTTCTTTGCGCCTGAATGATTCTTTCCCTTAAGTTTGGGGTAGCTATTAGAGCAGATATAATTCCACTAATGGTATTAGTAGGTGGAACTATCTCTAATTTTAACCTTTCAAAATTCTATCATCAAATTCTTCTCCATTGTGACAAATGAGCCTAGTTGGAGTAAACTTTTATGACTTAATGCGTCATCTACAGAGTTGGCTTTCCCTGGATGGTAGTTGATAGTTAGATCATAATCTTTAACTAATTCGAGCCATCTTCTTTGTCTCATATTTAGGTCCTTTTCCTCGAAAAAATATTTAAGACTTTTATGATCTGTAAAAATCAAACATCTAACACCATAGAGATGGTGTCTCCAAATCTTTAAAGTATGAACAATCACAACCAACTCTAAATCATGGGCTAGGTAAGTGAGTTCATGGGGCCTTAACTGTCTAGACGCATAAGCAATCACCGTACCATCCTGCATTAATACACAACGGAGTCCATTTTAGGATACATTGGTGTATATCACATACTCTTTATATGGTTCAGGAACTGCAAAAATGGGTGCAATGCTAAGTCGCTTTTTGAGTTCCCGAAAGCTAGTTTCGCAATCGGTTGTACACTCATATTTTATTCCTTTCTGTAGGAGTCTCGTCATCGGCCTAGCAAACTAGGAAAATCCCTCAATAAATCTGCAGTAATATCCAGCTGGGCCAAGAAAACTTCAAATTTCCTTTGGCGTCCAAGGGGTTTCCCAATCCTTGATTGCTTGGATCTTTGAAGGATCTACTTTAATTCCATCTGCTGACACAATGTGTCCTAAGAATATAACTTCCCTCAGCCAAAATTCACATTTAGAGAATTTTTCATACAACTTCTCCAATCTTAGTGTTCCTAAGCCAATTCTCAAATGTTCTTCGTCCTCTATCTCATTCTTAGAACATATGATAATTTCATCAATAAACACCAACACAAACTTATCCAAATATGGATGAAACACACGATTCATAACGTCCATGAACACTACTGGTGCATTAGTCAGACCAAATGCCATCAAAATAAATTCATAGTTTCCGTATCTAGTTTCGAAGGTTGTTTTAGGTATGTCCTCTTTCACAATAACTGATGATAGCCTGATCTAAGGCCTATCTTTGAGAAGAAGACACTAGCACCCTTTAAGTGGTCAAACATATCATCTATCCTTGGTAGAGGATACCTGTTCGTCATTGTGAGTTTATTTAACTCACAATAATTGATGCACATTCACATCGAGCCATCTTTCTTCTTTACGAATAATACAGGAGCTCCCCATGGTGAGACATTTTATAAAAAATTCTAGCAACCCTTGAAGTTGTATTTTCAATTCTTGCAACTCTTTGGCCGCCATTCTATATGGTACTTTTGAAATTGGAGTTGCTCCTAGTTCCAAGTCAATGGAAAATTCTACTTGACGATCAGGTGGTAGTCCTCGCAGTTTATCAGGGAATACATCCTCATATTCCCTAACTATCGTTATATCCTGAATAGTCTTTTCCTTCTTTATTTCTCCATCAAAGTATACTAAGAAGGCTTTATTTCCTTTCTTCTCCATTATCTTGTTTGCCTGAAGTGCTGAAACAATTGGTATTGTTTGATCCTTACTCACACCGTAAAAGCTAGTCGGTTCATTCCCCGGGGTTTGGAATTATATTTTTCTTTCTCTACATATAATTATGGCCTGGTTCTCAACTAGCCAATCCATTCCTAAGATGATGTCCATGTCTCGCATTTCAATGACGTTAAGATTATTCACTATGACTTGGAGGAATTGTAGATTCACTTCTAAGTTCGAGCAAAGATGAGTTATTCTAATTATTTCTCCGAAAGGGGTGACAACTTCCAACTTACTACCAGTTTCCTTTATATCCAAGTCTAAGTTCTCTATGCATGCATTTGATATGAAAGAATGCGATGCGCCAATATCAAAGAGAACAATTAGGTATGTTTTGAATCAAACCCATACTTGCCAGGTTTCCGCAGTGTTCTCCTTGGTTTAGAGCATAAGCTCTAGCTTGCTGAGGGGCTAGTTCTTGTTGGCGCGTGTCCTTCTTTCAGCTCTGTTATTCTCAATTTTGTGGTCTCCAGTTCTGTTGTGGAGGTCGATATTGTCCTTGTATGGCCTTAGTTGGTTCTCGGGGCCCTATTGATTTTGTCTAAGAACAGCTGCTCTAATTTTACCTTGACAACATGTAGAAAAACGGCCTTGTTTACCACAACTATAGCAAAATCTTTAGTGAGAAGGGCAGGTTCCGATGTGGAAAGATCCACAATTTTTGTATGTTGGTGGTCTTTAATTCTTATGCTCGTTTCTAAATGAATTTGAGTTTTCTTGCTTCCATTGATTCTGGTATTGATTATCTTGTCAGTGTTGTTGGGGACTTCTTTGCCAAAACTTCTTCTGGTTTCCTGAACTAGAAGTTGAGCCTTTAGGATAACCTTCTGATTTCCACGTTTGACCTTGATTTTGGTCTGTGGGAGTTGTAGTCGTTATAGTCTTTCTTCTTTTAGTATCAGTAGCATATGTTGCTTTGACATCCAATACCCTACTCAAAGTTTCTTTATAAGTTAGTTCTATAACGGCCAAGCTTGCATTTATTTCCGTTCTCAATCCAGAGCAAAACTTTGCAGCCATTTTAGCATGGGTATCTACCGTCTCTGGTGCATATCTAGTTAAGTTGCAGAATTGCCACTGTCACCTTGTTGGAGATTAAGGAATTTAATTGACTTCTCCATTCTGTAACTCTTAGTGATATACTTGTCATACAACATCATCTTAAATTCTTTCCAATTCAATTCTTCCAATTGGGCCGTCGTCATAGTTTTAGTTCTAGTCTTGCACCAGATATCACCAGATTCAGTTAATTGAAAAGGAATACACATCATCTTTTCCTTGTCATTGTATTGGATGAGTTGAAATATCCTCTCAGTAGCCCTGACCCATTTCTCAGCCTCTAATGGGTCTCCGTCTCTAGAAAAAGTAGGAGGATTTTGTTTTTGGAAAAGCTCGATGATATGCCGAGGGTTTGGAATAGGATCCAACTTCTGGGGTTGTTGAGGTCATCTGGTTTAAAGGGTAGCTTCTCTCTGTCATTGAATCCCTGGCCTCTATCTCATCCTCTTCCCTGTCCCCAACCCCTTGCAGGTTTCGGTACTAGTTCAGGTGCGTGTCTTTCCATATGATTCTGAAATAACAATTTATTATAATTGTGTTCAGTATCTAATGATCAATAACTGCCACAAAGATTGAAGTAAATTGTAACTAATCCAGATACCAAGATCCAAGAACATATATTTATATGCATTCAAATTTATTCTTGATACATTCGCCTCTAGTGAGGACTTTTACATAATAAAGCAAAAGAGTGTTGCGAAAGTGACACAACATCTGTCACCATCCCTAAAATATGTCAAAGACATAACTACAAAAAGTAACTACATAGAGTTGCCTCTCGAGCCAGTACTCCATAGTTCTACCTTACAACATAAGTACCATACAATCATGTACAAACTAGGATTCCATCAGTCTACTCTTATTCATCCATTACTTTGTTCTTGTGGATCCTCTTCATCATCTGATATTAAGATAATAACACGCTCCGGTAACGACTCTTCAAGGACCAGGTCGATCATAGGAACTGGTACCTGGGTATGTCTCAAGGTGCATCAATTACCTCGTAATATGGTCACGCCTCAAAAGGTCAGGGCGGTGGCATACCAAAGTTTGTAAAATGATCGAACAATATCGACACAAAATGAGAGAATTTTCTTTAGTAAGTAGTCTAATCTAGGTAGTAAGTAAGTAGTCTAATCTTGATAGGTGCAGTAAGTTGCCAATTGTCAGGTAACATGTTGATCAGTCGAAACATTCCTTCATTATGTGTTATTCCGAACCGATTAGCATGTTCCCAAAGTTTTCTGTAATGGTGTAGGAATTCTCCTAGGTCCTCGTTTCAATTACATTCATAAGTTCTATATGCTTGTATATGCTCCATCATTTGTATTGGGTCTATCTGCAACATGAGATGGCCATCTATTACCATAACGGATAAAATGTGTAACACATAATTATTTAACCCATGTCTACTTCCAAATGAATCCCAAATTCCTCCTAAAAGCCTTTAGCAAAGTCCTAAGTTATAAGGAGAATAAGCTTCAAGTCATAGAAAACCCTAAATACTTTGTGCGGATAGCTTTATCATATGAAAACTCCATTGCTAGTCAACAACTGACTTAGGTTCGCTTCAAAGTTCTTGTAAGCATCTTAAAAATTCTATCTTTAGCGAAGTTCTACAGTTCACAAGGAAGTAAGCATGCTTCCCTAAGATTTCTATGTTCAGAAGAGCGAGCCTAACGTAATTTCTAAACAATATTAGTTTCAACAGACCAAGACGGATAAAA
>AYJT01007521.1:0-11601 GCA_001278415.1 Ocimum tenuiflorum | reverse complement strand
TCTATTTTCTTGTAATTGGTCACTAGGTTGGCCCAATAACCTTTTATCCTAGGAATCCTAGGCCCAGTAGGAAAAGGTATGCTATGTTGTGATTAAGAATCATAACACAATTCACGTAACAAAAACTCACAGAAACCCTAACGCAGTAATAGGCGATGCCCACTTGGGAGGAATCTGACTCGGAGATTTTGCGATCTGTCATCACCGGACTATATGAAATCAGGCGGTGGATTACAATTCAGAACCCAATTATGAAGTCCAGATTTTGAATCAATCGATCAGTTTTGCGCCAAATTCGCAGATAATTATTCCACAACACCTGTGTGATGCACTTACAATTTCTAAATGAATGCTAGGCAAATAACTAATGTATGATAAGTTATGGTACCCAAAATTCAGTCCAAGCAAAACGAATTAGAATTCAAATTCCGCGTTACTACACCCCGCAACCTGCAAGCACGTCCCTAAATTTGTTCACGCATCACGTGGAGTTTAACAAAACTCTTGGATCTACAGATGAGATGAACCTTACCGCCACAAGAGGAACAACGCAAGACTGCCACCAACCATTAACCTTGACGATGAAACCACCATACCACCCAGGGGCAAGATATCACAGACTTAGAAAAGCGTTTTGAGGCAAGATTCATCGCTTTTGAAGAGCTACTACACTGGATCCCCGACGTTCTTGTACCAGAAAGGAAAGTGAAACGATTAAGCTATGTTAACAGACCTTTCACCACAAAAATCAATGACACACACATGCCATAGAAGTTCACTCTTACTATTATGAAAGTGTACGATGGAAAACCGACCTAAAGGACCATATCATTATCTACAAGCAGAAGATGTTATCCACTAGCATTCCAAAACCACTCAGGGAGGCTTGCATGTGTGGTGGTACGTCAACCTATCATAGGGCTCCATCTTCTCGTTTGAAAAGCCACATCAAGCCTTCAGAAGGCAATATTCGAGCAGCCAAAAAATAGAGAAGCATAAGGACGATCTATATGCCATCAAGCAGCGAGATAGAAAACCAATAAGGGAGTACATTGCCTGATTCAATATAGAAATGGTTTTGATACCATATTATTATTCGAACACTGCTACCACATCATTTTGAAAGGGATTGAAGGGAGACTCGGACTTATACAAGGAGCTAAAAGAGTATTCATGTCAAAGATGATGTGCTAAGCGAAGCCTGGGTCCAGATCAAGTAGGAAGAGGATGAGGTCAACACTCAGACATGAGAGAGTGTGAGGACCCAACCACATGCCAAGGAGACCTGACCAGTAACACATGAGATGGGAGAGGACCTAGCCCTACCTAAGGGAGATAAGAGCTCAAGCAAGGGTTGACTATGTGGGCTTGAGCATCTTGAGGTATGTCCTCTGCATCAAACCAGCAGAAGCTATAGAAGCCCTCAAAGACTTAGGAAATGCCATCAAATGGCCTCCAGAGATGAAGACCAGTCTCGACATGTGGGACAAATGGGTGTATTGTACATTATAAAAAGATCACGAACACCGAACAAAGGACTGCATAGCTTTGAGGCTCGAAATCCTGGAGATATTAAAAAAGGGCCATCACAAGAGTATTTGACAGAGAAAGACAAGAAAACTATGTCCTGAGGAAAACTATCGAACGAGGTTTCCACACCTGCTCCAGAACCACCCACGGTTAAGTGTACAATGAATTGCATAACTGGTGGATCTGAGGTAAATGGGACGACCTAAGCAGTGGCTAAGAGGTGTTATCAAGCCACATGATTCCAAAATCCATGCAAACTACCACCTCACGACCCCATCCACTTTATTAGTGAAGAAATTTTTCAACTTCCACACCCGGACCATGATGCGCGCATAATTTCTTTAATGATTTTTAGTTGTCTAGTGAAAATAATTCTCGCGGAAAATGTAAGTTCTGCTAACATCTTGTTCTTTAGTAATTTTTAGGACAAGCAGATCCTGAGGGAGAGCATCATCAAGAAAGTTACCACATTAATCGAATTCAGTGGGGAAAAATAACCCACCATTGGCGATATCACAGTTCTAATCTATGCAGAAGGGGTCAACCTCAATGTAAAGTTCTAGATGGTGGATGTCGTATTATCTTATAGTGTGATCATGGGCCGTCCATGGATCCACGAGCTCAGACTTGTGCCTTCCACTTACCAACAAAGTCATCAAGTCCCAAGCCCATGGGCAATTAAAACCATCAGAGATGAACAATGTGTATGAAGGGAGTGATATCACACCAAATTTTATACAATTCTCATGCAGGAAGAGGCACCACCCAAAGTTGCGAACAAGGAAACGTGCAAAGTAGAGGGCTCGAGAAAGTTCTGATTGGTAACTAGGACCGAACTCGCATCACCTTCCTATGTGCCATCCTAGAGGCTGGAAATAATCAAATTTTTAAGTAGAAGGGAAGCAAACTTTGCCTAGAGTCATGCAAACATGGCTGCTATCTACACAGAGATCATCACCTTCAAACTAAAAGTACATTCTAACTTCCAACCAATTTAATAGATGATGAGGAAGTTCTCACCTGAGTAGAATGCACCTGTGAACAAAAAAATCTAAAAGTTTCTCGAGATTGGATCCGTGAGGAAGGTAAAATACCCTACCTTGCTTTTAACTTAGGTTGGTGGTGAAAAAGAAAAATAGAAAGAATAAGGTGTGCGTCGACTTCACGATCTCATTAAGGCATACCCGAAGGATAATTTCACTTTGTTGCACATCAACAACATGGTGAACGCAATGGCTGGGCACCAAATGCTAACTTTCGTGGAAGGATTCTCAGGGTTCAACCAGATTCAGATAAAGCCAGAAGATCAGGAGAAGGCAACTTTCATCAATAGACAAGGGATACTGCTGCAAAGTCATCTCTTTTTTGCTAAAGAATTTGGGATCTACCTATTAGATATTGGTCAACAAAATATTCCAGGAACAATTCAAAAAGACTGTTGAGGTTTATGTCGATGACATGCTTGTAGAATCACTAAAAGTCGATGACCACCTAGAGCACCTTCGAGAGACCTTTGATGTATTTAGAAAGTACAACATGAAGCTCAACCCAACAAAGTGCATATTTGGAGTGACCTAAACTTTCTAGGATACCTCTCGAGCAGAAGAAGGATAGAGGTGGACCCCGATCAAATATCAGCAGTCAGAGGATCACCCAACCGACAAAGGTAAAATAAGTTCAATGGCTTACTAGAAGACTAGTGGTGCTTAGCTTATTCATTTCCAAATACTAAAAAGGATGTTATCTATCTTTGTGGAATTAAAGAAGAAAACAAAGTTTCAGTTAACGCTCGCATGTACCACCGCCCTTAAAGACCTGGAGCGCTACGCAACTGGACTACATTTACTCGAAAAGTCTCGACCCGATGCAATGCTCCTCCTCTATATTGCAACCTCGAATTCATTACTCCTCCAAGCCTTGGGTTGGGAAGTAAGTAATTAACAACATACTTTGTTAGATACAGAGACTAGATACTCAGCCTTAGAAAAGATCGCACTGGCCTTAGCGATTACCTTAAAGAATTTGAAGCCTTATTTCGAGGCACAACCAATCAAAGTCCTAATATCAAAACCCTTGAAGTCAGTACGTTCTAAACCAAAAGTCATAGGCCGCATGATGAAGAGGGCAATCAATCTACGAGGAAACAATCTATGATGAAGAGGGCAATCAATCTATGATGAAGAGGACAAACCACCTTCAAATTGTAGGTATTGGCTATATTTGTTGTTGATTGTCCTGTGGAAATGCAGGTTGAGGCCAAGAAAAAACTACTTCAATTGGAGCAGGTTCCCTTGGAGGATTCATGTGGGAACTGTATGTAAATGAGGCCAGCAACTATTGAGGGAGAGGCATCAAAATGGTGATAAAAGGGCCCGAAGGGTTCACTATCGAAAGAAATATTCATTAAGAGTTAGGCAACAAATAACAAACTAGAGTACATAGCAATGATTGCGGGACTCAAACTGGGCTTGAGAGCGGCACTCGTAGAGATACACCAAGGATTTTGCGGTAATCACTTCAAAGGAAGGACGTCAAATTCTGCGATGCTTGCCAACATTTCGTGCACATACCCACCGAACATGCAGAACCATTGATAATCGATCTTTTTGCATGTATTTTTGTGTCGTTTTGTCATTTTTGAAGTTTGTTGTTGTGTCATTTTCGACCGATTATCATGTATTTGTGTTGGTTTTGTGTTTTGAGCCTAATTTTTACTATTTTATAGGTTTTTCGGTGGAAAATGGAATGGTTTAGACCAATCCAGGTGGAATGGAAAGATTTGGCTAAGGAAGAAAATTTCTCGAGTCGATTGCACAAAGGAGTCACTCAACTCTTCCCCACAACGAACCAAGATCAGAGAGCAAAATCCTTGGGTTGACTGCACGGACCTGTCGACCAACTGGACTGAGGAATCGACCACTCCTGCTAAAACCTCTCAGGTCGACTCGAGCCATCGTTGCTCGTTGGCTCAAGGAAGTCGAGCAAGCAAAGAAAAAAAACTCTCGGGTCGACTAACTGACCACTCGGTCGACTCTATTGAGAAGTCGAGCTGAAATCTATTGAACACTCTCGGGTTGATGGGTTTCCCTTAGTCGAGCATTAGTATAAGGAGTTGACATTGAGCAATTGACTGACTCTTCGGGCAGTTAGTCAACTGCCGTATTTTTCCTTGGGCTTTTCCGAGTGTTTTAACCTAGTTTTACCCCAAAACTATAAATAAGGTTCTTGCGAACGAGTTTCAGCAGCTTTTAACAAGGGTATTGGTGCACTTTCATACTTCACCACTTTTTAGCATAGATTTACCTTGCTTTTCGGATCGAAACACTCGAATATCTTGATTTTACCGCTTTCTCTTAGATTTCTTGCAGGTTAATTAAATTCCCTTTCGTAGAAACATTGTAGTCGTTGAATATTGAGTATCAAGTCCATCTTCTTTCAAATTTAAACATGAGTTTTGTGTTTTTCTCCATCTTCTTTTCTCTTCTTTCTTTTATATTTTCTTTCATCATGAGTAGCTAATTTATTCATGGGGTTCTAAGGTTAATGTTCATAAAGAATAATTATTGATGAGAATTTTATTGATTTGAAAGAATTTAATCTTTCAAATTCTCTGTTTTGTCTTCCATTGATTCAACCATAAATTGTTTTCACTGAGCTTTTAGTCGATATTCTTTAAATCAAAAGTTTAAAGCAATAATGGATTTGGATTTCGAAAGGATTAATTGGAGTAGATTAGGTTTGAAATAATTAATTGAATTTGATGTTTGATCTTTTTGGAGTTTTTAATTACTACTTACATTCAAAAGATGAAAAAGGATTTTATAAGAATCTACTCCGTCTTTGACTCAAAAGGTTTGTTCGGTGTTTTTGCAAATCAATCATTCTTGATTTCGTTGGTGATTTAATCTTCTTTGTTAGTCCGTAATAAACAATAGGGCTACTGATACGAATTAGGGCTTGATGACGTTTCTTTCATTGAGTCCATGAGGATTGATATTTTTACTATTGCGACCCATTTCTTCGTTAGGAAAAACGTGTATCAACCATTCCACGCTACACCGAAGAATGAAAAATTGGGCTGGAGATTGAACTGCTGAGGCTACTGTTTCACTAGTCGAACCACTGATTCACTATTTATCAATATAATACTTATTTCACATGACCTTTTATGTAAATACACAAGATTTCTACCATACTGTAATAATTTGTGTCCAAACATATGACATATCACATGACATAACATATAAGATCCAATCCAAAGTTCCAAACATTATCAAACTGGTCACATATTCAAAATTTAACAAGCCAAACAACCAATGCAAACTGCAAAGTAGAAAATAGTTGTGCAAGGCTAGTACAACAGTACTGCTTGAACTAAAGATGATCCATGTTCCAATCAACCATTGAGGGCTACTTGTCACTTGTATCATCAGTTGATGGTCCAACATCACCACTATACAGTAGATTATTATTTGGGATGTCTCCAGGTTATGGACTCGCCTCTTCATTTTCGTCAAAATCATCAATATCAACATCATCCATTTTTAGCTCCTCTTTTGTAAATTTATATGTCAGTTATATGTTGAATAGTAGTAAGAAAAATAAAAGCATTTGTTTGGAAGAAGCTACCTTTATCATTGCATTTTGGGACAACTGATGTTAGTTATTTTCTAAAAGTGTCAACCTCTTCAGCAGTCATTCCAGTAGGATCTTCTTTAATTATCCATTCTTCATTAAACTTGCTAATGTCCTATAGACTTATTAGGTCATAGTTTCGAGCATGCAATTTGGACCTTTGTTGAAGCCTTTGATTGTAATGGACTTAGACAATATCATTGATCGTTCGATGCTCAAGTCGGTTTCCTTTTTTGGAGTGTATGTGCTCAAATAAAATTTCTCTCACAACCAGATGCACTACAAGTTTGGCTCAAGACATGAATGACAAGATTTTGCAAATGTGGAGCACCTTAGCGATATGACACACACTGGGGAGCATAATATCTCGATCATTGATGGCTATTGCTCTACCAAAGTCTCCATCTGCTTATTTGAATTTCTTCATCTTTGATGTCAAAGCAGCTCGCAAGTTTGAATCTTTTCCTACATCTCTTTCTATGACATATGTAACACCAGAAGTAGTGACATCATACTTCAATATAAGGCTATTATTGTATTAGTTGATAGGACTAAACTAGAAACCAACTGCATGCATATTTTTGTCAAGGTGTTTATCCCATCGAACATCTATAATTTCCAAAACCTTCTCTAGTACATTGTCAGCTATAGTCTTCCTTTTTTGAAACATTTTCTCAATTTTCTCTTTTGCAATATGCAAGGATACAAATAGATATCCCATAGCAGGCCTCTCATCACTGTCAACAATTCTAAGAACACCGACTAGTGGTTCTGATAATTGACAAACTATAGCACAATCTTTCCAAAATGATTGATCCATTAAAAGGCTAACAATGTTTTTTCCTTTTGCATCCTTTGAGCAGGATGCAATTTTCCAATCCTTAGATACCACCATGGCACGGAGAGCATCCTTTTGCATGTATATGATTTGCAATTCAACGAAGTTAGTAGCAAAACGAGTTAGGGCTGGACAAAGTATCTCCTTCCATTAGTGAATTTTCTCATAAAATAAAGTGGGTAGCAATGGTTGTACAGATACTTTCTAATGCGGGATGCATGCTCAACACATTTTTTTTCTACTTCAACTTTACCCATATAAATGAGCATCAAATTAAGACAATGTACAACACAAGGGGACTAGTAAAGTGAAAGGAACTCTTCCTCTAATCTCTTTCCAACAGCTTGCATATTAGAGGCAATATCAGTTACAAAATGGACTACATTTTCAGGACTAACAAACCACACAACTGATGCAAACAATCTGAACATATATTCACATGTTTTAGAACTATTCAGTGGCATCAACAGACTTGAGAAAAATCATGCCTTGGGGACAATACACCAAGAACTTGACAAGTGTTTTTCTTTTCTTATTGGTCCATCCATCAACCATGATAGCATAACCAGCCTCTTTCCATATCTTGTTGTACCCCTCAACATACTTCTTTGTTTCTTCAACATTCTGGACTAGCAAAGGACCACGATGGTGGTAGCTATTTAGCCCTTTGTAACCAGGATCATAACTAGCAAACAACATCAAGCATATGTTGACGGTACTTAGAAGTTGTTGCATGGAAAGGGACAGATGCATCAATGAACCATTTATTTAGAATTTGATCAACTTTGTTCCTTACCTTTTCATTATGGAGCACACTTCTAATTGTAGGTTGGTCTCCTAGATTGGTTCTAGGCACGAAGAACTTCCCTATTTTAGGGGTATCTTTGCTTGAAGTTGCAGGTTTTTTGGCTTTGGTATTTGCAGTTTTTGCATGAATAGCCAGAGGTGGAATGCAAACAACATCTTCAGATTGCTTTTCGGTTCCTTGTTGTTGTACATCTGGGCCATATGATTCACATCCCCAAATGCCTCTTTTCATGCTTTCTCTTCCTATCATCAAATTTATCCACATGTATTATCATTGTATATCTAACCTCAAGAGGAACCCCCTTACAAGACTTAATCTGTCCTGGTATTCCAGCTAAATGAAGCTTGAAGTAATGTATACATCACTTGCTACTAACATTGATAAAAAACAGCAACGAATCTTTTTCTTCCACCATCGATAACATGTACACAATACTCATATGCAGGGTCACTCTTCCCTCTACTCTTCGATTAGGATGCTACAAAAATAGAAGAAGAATCCTGAACTGACTGACTCTCTATCGTATTCGAAGGTAGTGCATGTGGTGGCACATCTTCTAAACTCATTGCAAAAAAGTAAATAGAACAGATAAACCGAATCAGAATGAAAATATCAATCAAGAAAGAAAATATCAAGCTTGACTGCTATCTGAATGTGTCGGGTCTTCCAAGTTATTTACTGAAAGTAGAACAAAGGGGTCATACTTTGCTCATTTCGCAATATGGAGCAAAGAATGGGTTCTACTGCTATCAACAGCTACCCAATTAATCAAAGGTAATAGCTTGAGATGACCAAGAAGAAACCTAAAGAATTATGTATAGATCTACAAAATTAATCATCATGTTAATGAAAAACTTAACATTGGTACGACAAGAATTGCAAAACTTCATATATATTTAGGTTTTGTTTAGGCTGGAGAGATGTCCATCATCTGGGTCTCATTAAATTTCTCAAATAAAAAGGCATTGCTGCCTCCAAAATTAACAATTTGATTGACATATAAAAATAGTAAACTTCAAATGCACTGTACAAGATATCGGTGTAAGCATTAAATTCGAAATATAAGTCTATCCTAGGGAACAACCCCTAATCATGAATACTTATAAAACTGCATTCAAATATTGACTCAAACTCCTAAATTATCCACATTTTATTGCGTCTCACAACAGAAACTCACCAACCTTAATATGTAATAATTCGAGTCTTCAATTCTATTAGAGAGAATCACAACCATGTCCCTAAAAAAGTTTATTCATATGAAATCTATTTCCAAAAACCAAACTACTACTTTTGCTAAACTAATAACCAACATAACAAACAGGTTATAAACTTACACATAGTCGGCGAGTCAGCGAACGACGCTGTGGTGAGTCGGCGATCGCGCCACTCTTGCTTGTGGTTTCTGACCGTAATTTGTGGTTGTGGGAATTAGGAACTTAAGTTTCAAATTGTGGTTGTGGGAGTTGGGAATCATCACCATAACTAATTTGTCATTTCTGTCCAGCTCTTAACCCGGCCGGCTCCATAAAACTGGCATCGGTTCAACAAAAAGTCGGTTTGGCCGTTTCACACCAGTTTGATTGCTTGGCCGATCTTTTAGGTGAATCAAACCACTAAACCTGCGGGTCCACAATTTTTTTGATTCGATCAGTGACCTAGTTTGGTTTTTTGTTCTATTATATGCTACACTACCAACATAGCCATTCATGAAATGAGGAATCGACATTGTCGAAAAGCTTCCTCATGGATAATGGCAGAAGGAGTATGTATTGATAGCAACAAATTATTTATCGAAATGGATTGAGGCTAAAACACTTTCGACTATCAGAGAGGGAGACGCTGTCATATTCCTATCGAGACATATACTATGCAATGAGTTTCAAAACAGAGAATGAGACGTAGTCAAAGGTGTAAACAAGTCGAGTCTAGTCGAGTAGACACAAGCTCAAACTTGAGCTCGACTCAAAATTTTTAAACTCGAGATCAACTCGGTCGAGCTCTAATATCTAAGCTCGAGCTTGATTGGATTGCTATTTAATTAAGCTCGGCGATAACAGTGAAACGTACGACCAAACTTTAAATGTCAAATCTGTTGATTACTTATGAGGTTTAATTAATCTAGAGTAGAACTTAGAAACCTAACTACTGAGTTAAACAACGGTTTTTGGTTGGTTTATTTAAACTAGATTTAACTAGCACAGAAACTAAATGAAAGCAAAGTAAATCAGAAGTTGTAGACAAATCAATAAAATAGAAATCAGATCCTAGGCAATTTACTCCTACTATGATCATTCAAGTTTTAAAATTTTAATTTAGTTTTATTTAATCTAATCGCATGTGAAACATCAGTGTAATTGTTCTCAGTCGTCCTGACTAGGGTATAACAGGACATGGAAATAAGATTGAAATTAAATCCTGACTAGAGTATCTATCAATCATACTCTTGATAATCTCTACGGATCTCTGCTCCTACGACACTAACTCCTGACTAGGGTAGTTAATTAAAGTATCATTAATTCACGCTTCCCTAGTCTTTAATTTATTCTGATTAAGATATAAATCAATAAACAAGTATTGCAAATAATTGATCAGGCCATCCACAAATAAAATCAAACTCGACGGAATTAAGAAACAATACGAAAAGATGGAAAATTTAAAACTTTATTAAAAACTCAAACAACCGTAGTAGTTTCAATCCCTAGAATCTGAAAAAAAAAATATAGTCAGAATACATAATTGATCCCAACAACATCAGATCATAAAAATCAAAGCAAAACATAGAAAAAGGGTAGAAAAACTCTGAAACTTCAATCTTTTGCCTTGAGCTCTCAGATGTGTTCTCCAACCTTGACTCCCTAATAATAGTGTTTAAACTTCAAAGAGGTCATCCACATGAGGTGTTTATAGGCCAAGATGTGATAAGGTCCGAGCAGGGGCAATTTTGTAATTTCTCAAAATTTTAAGAAAATTGCGATACTTGATCAAGTCGATCGGACGCCCGATTGGGTCGATCGCACGCCCGATTGGGTCGATTGGGTCCTATCCTTAGTAAAAATCCCAAAAACTTCAAAACTCCCTGGAATGGTCTTTCAGCTTGATCGACAACTTGATCGATAGTCCGATCGAGCTGATCAAGAGCTGATCGGGTCGATCAGAACTTCCTTCACTTTTTTCCAAATTCCAAAGTTCTCTGGAATGGTCTACTGTAGGAATGCGAAAACTGAATCTCGATTCATTTTGCCCGGACCAAATTTCGGATACCATAACTTATCATACGTCAGTTATTTACCTAACATGCTTCTAGAAATTGTAAATACATCATACATGAGTTGCAGAATTCTCACTATCGTCTACGGATATAGAGGTTGACTCCAGAATTGGATTCTGACTTGTATCCCCTGCCTGATCTCACGTAGTCCAGTGATGATGGATCGCGAAATCTCCAAGTCCAGAAACCCCTTATAGGCGTCACCCCCTATATCCCTTTACAGGGTTTTTGTGATTTTGTGTTACGTGAATTGTGTTATGATTCTTAATCACAAACCCATATTTATAGAGGACTTATGAGGCGTTTTCCTACTGGCTTAAGATTCTTGGATATAAAGCTATTGGGCCAACCCAGGGACCAATTACAAAAAAATAGAGTGGGCCTATCAATAAATTAATTTCTCAATGTCTAAGCCCATAGACATAAATTAATTTATTAATATCGGATTCATTTCACTAGAGAACCGATACTGACCTACCCCTCTATCCTCTGATGGTGAGTTGGGGCTTGTATTAGATTAAT
>AYJT01007516.1:0-17902 GCA_001278415.1 Ocimum tenuiflorum | reverse complement strand
TGGGCTCCTCCTTAGTGCTTGTTTCTTCATCCCACGCCTTTAAGATCTCTTTACTCAGCTCATAAGGTTTTGGCTTCTTCGTGGTTGTAGCTATGAAGTTTCTGAGCACTGTTCTTGCTTCCTCGTAGAGGCGTGATAGTTGGGCCGCCATCTGATTTAGTTGATCTGCGAGGTAGTCTTTATCATCCCTTAGGTACCATCATTGCACCTTACCCTTGAAGTCCTCCTCTATTGCTTGCACCTCATCAAAAAACCTCTCTAACCTTTTCGACAAATCTGACAAAGCTGAAGCATACTCATTCCAAAGGTCAAAATCAAATGCAATATTTTTCGATGGGTGAAGCAATATCCCTCGTTAAAACTGTAAAAGTCCTGATGAATGACCTATAATGATCTCTTACGAACTCAAAATCCTCGCCATCGCTATTGTCATCTTCATCACTTTTGTCCTCCTCTTCATCACTGTCGTCCCAACTATCCCAATTATCATCAGAGGAATCCTCATCTTCACTGTCACTGTTCCAATAAGTCAGATATGATAGGTAGCGTCGTGGTCGTATCGAGTTCCTGATGACTTGATTGCTCCCTCCATACCGTACTAGCTTCGTCTGTTGATCGTAATGATGCCCTTGGTGCCTTCTCTCACTCCATCTCTACCTACCTAACCTACAAAAGAAAAAGAAGAAATACAAGTAAAAAGAAACAAAAATACAAATACAAGAAAATATATAATTCTAACCAAATAGATCCCGGATTCAAAGTTACTTCTAACAAGCTAAAGTGACGGTCCCCGGCAACGGTACCAATTTGATAGTGGGTGAACACTGACCAAATAATTATCGAACCCGTAGGCTGTGATGAAGTTTAACTTGATAGACAGTAAAACATAGAATTCACCCAACTGTTTAGACAGGTTTTAGATCAAAGAAAATAACTAAACTATCTAAAAGAGATATAAAATAAATTAAATAAAACAAATATAATAAAATATAGATTCTAGGGCAGTCGACTTCTTCCATGGATTATTCTCATTCAATTGAAATCATCCTCCAAGTTTAATTCTCAATTATGTGAAATATCGTCCTAACTAGGGTACAACAGGACATGGAAATAATATTGCAGTTAAATCCTGACTAGGGTATCTAACCAATTCTACTCTCGATAATCTCTACGGATCGTTGCTCCTAGGAAACTAACTCCTGACTAGGGTAGTTAATTAGCGTATTCTGAATTCACGCTTCCCTATTTTTCAATTTATTCTGTGTAGGATATAAATCGATGAACACGTATTGTAAATAGTTGATCAAGCCATCCACAAATAAGATCAAACTTGATGGAACTAAGAAACAATAAAAGAGAAATGAAAAACAATCTCCAATCAAACTCAAATCAATCCAAAAAGTTTTAAGCCCTAGAATCCATATAGATTTAGCCTAACATAATGATTACAACAGAAAGAGAAAGAAAACGTATCTTAAAGACAAGATAGAAAAGCACCGTAGTCTAAGATCTCGAATCTTCTCTCCTCCGTATGAACTCTAGGCAAAAATCTGATCCTTAATGTATTTCCCCAACTTGTCTCCTTAGAAAATAGTGTTTAAGACCCCAAATAAGTCGTCCATATGAGGTATTTATAGGCTCAGACGTGATAAAGATCTAACATGGGTAATTCTGTAATTTTTGGAATATTTTAGGAAAATCTCGAAAGTCGATCGAGTCTATCCGATCCCCTAATCGAGTCAATCCAGATCCTGATCGAATCGATTGTTTTCTTCTCCATCTTTTTCTGAATTCTGAAATTCTCTGGAATTTTCTGCCCACTTAATCGACACTTTGATTTAGTCGATGAACATGATCGAGTCGATCCACTTTCGGATCGGACCGATCCTCTCATAGCAAAAGCAGACTGCGCGGCTTCACGGTTTTGGCTCTAACTTTCACGTCTAAACTCAGAATTGAGCGATTCAAGTTGCGTTGGGAAGCTAATTTAGAGATGTTTCCAACCATAGGCTTTAAAAACCAAAATCCAAAGTACAGAAAGATCTTAAATCCTTTGATTGGACCCCTTGTGCAGCACATTGCTTGAAATGCTTGTTTTTCATCCACCTTTGCCTGTTTTTCACCAAAATCCTTCAAAACAACTCCAAAAAATATAAAATCCCCACAAGATAACAAATCAAGCTGATAGTGACCTGATTTCGCATGTTTTTAATAATAAAAACACAAAAACTTCCCAAAATACATGCAAATTTTCATGCAAATCACCTCTCACAACCTTCAAGACTTCGCCAATTTTCACCTATTTTCACCTAAAAGCTCACAAAATACCATTAAACATACCTAAAATACAAAATATGCCAAACATAACCAAAAGCATTGATGAGTGGCTATTTTCTACCTAAAACTTAACAAACTACGTATAAAAACACACATAAAAACTCTTAAAATACACACATATGAAGCACCTACCTCAATATAAAGATACATGTTAGTTCGATCTTGTTGTAAAAGTTTAAATCTTGTTATTTATTCATTTCTTTTAGCCACGAAATACTATGTACTGGCCAAACTATAAATGAATAGTGACATTTTCTTTCCATCTATCCTGTTTTGCCGAGGTACATACTTGAATACAAACTCATTCGAAGAAAGGTTAATCAGAATCGATATGCATCACCTCAACATACTGTCTGCTCAAGCAGCGGAAGAGTCCCCTGCTGAATCAAATTCGACAGTAAAATTATCCTGTTTGCTCAAGTCAAACCCAGGGCACTCCTCACGCAGATGGTCTTTCAACATCTCCTTCATAGTCTTGGCCATCACGATCTATTGCTTGAGACTTGCATTCAACAAAAAGATGGCATTGAGATTGATGCCCCTTCCAACTCGAGCCTCACTTAGGAAAAACTCAGTCTCGGTGTTGAAGAGATTGTCCACTCGTTCATTGACCTGCACTAGCTCACCCTGGGCATCCTCGCGCATTGAGGCAAGAATGCTAACAGTTCTCTCGTTGCACTTGAGCTTGAAGTGTAGCTCTATGTTCTCCTCGAGGGCCCTGGCAAAGTTCTACTCAGCCTCGATCTGTGCAGTGTTGGGCGAGGACCAGCACTTCTGGGCCTCGTCCCTTTACTTTACAGCTTTATCCTGCTCTTGCTTAGTCTGCTCTAGCTCTTTCATCAGCGAGGACCGGTCAGCTATCACCTTCTCAATCTGCGAGAAGATGTAGCGAGAACACTTGGCACCCTGCACTAATATCAAGATTATAAGTGAAGTCGACAAGCAAACAAGAGCAAGTCATCGGACACTTACCCTGATCAAGTGGTTAAGGCATCAAAGCACCTCCGTTTGGTCTCAGTGGCGAGATCCCTAAACCCACCGCTGCGCACCACCGATACCATCGTCTCAAGGTCATCAGAAAGCTTGCACCTCTCTTTCTTTAACCTTGCACTTGTTTCCCCTGCAGGGTTGGTTGAAGGAAGAGCTAGACGAGGGCTACTCTTAGGCTCCTTGATACGGAGCTTCTTAGATTGGGTCTGAGCAGCTTGAGGGGGTTGGATGCGCCTCTTCTGGGCCATGGTAGTGGGTGGAGCGGCTAGCGCTCGAGTCTCTTCTGCCTCTTGATGGTTCTTCTCGGCGATCTCCCGAGCATGCTATTCAAAGGATTTGAACAAGTTAATGCGCTTTGGGGGCATCGACTGGACACCCACTAAAAGCCTGACGCAGGCAAGTGCAGCGTGGTTATGGTCTTCGATGCTAAGGACTTTACAGACCCTCCTGTTAACTCACCTATTAATGATGGTCTTTTGATTCCTGCAGGAAAGACGACCAAAATTAGAAATCAGTAAATCAAAAGCAAACCAACCCAGGAACATAGAAGGAGACCCAACCGACGCCTGGGAGAACTAAATATGCTGGGGACAGTGCCTATTTCTTCATCCATGAAGAAATATGTCCTTTTCCATCCAGTGGGATAGCTAAATGCTTCCAATATCAAACCCCTATTCAGGATATCCTGATACGACGCCAGGTAATAGTAGCATTCTCTTGGCACTTGTATCAAATTGTAAAAATAGAAAATGTCCTCGAGATTGGTTTTCCCCAACCCATTCTTGACATAAAGGAAAAACATGGCTACTAGATGCTACCCTGCTAGATGAGAGAGTTGCATCAGCACAAGCCTCAGCTGATGTCGAATCCTGACGAAAAAGGGATGAAGGAGAACCCCAGCCCCCTCATGAACAAAAGCTAAGCAGAAAGAGACATGACTAGGGAGAGGAAAATGACATCTATCTTTGGATCTGGGAATTACACCCGAATAACAATTTGGCACCTGAAAAGCCTCAGCCATTGTCGCGATTTGATGGTGGGTGACTGTGGATTTTTCCCAGAGAATCTCACCCCGTAGATTCCCCTCAGTGTAGCTATGCTTGGGGATTTTCTGAAAGGGTTGGGCACAATGCCCGACTCTAGAGCTAACAGGCTATCAGAGAAGTTGGATCGAAGAAGGGAAGAGGAGGATGTAATTAACTCAGGACGAACAATAAATCCCTAACCGATCGGGAAAAAGGAAAGGAGAAAAGAACTGACCGAAATTTTGGTCGCGGCGGCTGAAAATGCTAGAGAGAGAAAGTTTGCATAGATTTGAAATTCACATTATGAAACTAGGGCTTCATCTGCCCATTATATTCGCTCCCAGAATTCCCAAAGACACTAACCAAACAACACCTTTTTATGGGCATGTCACTTGAGATATTCTCCTCGATACATTTCTATAATTAGCATTTTAAATCAAATTATCCATCTATTGTGCTTGGGGTTGTGTCACCCACTCAAGACTGTTTGATTTCTGAGTACAGTTCGATACTTGGAACCATACTCTAGCTGATCGTTCTCAAATCCGCCTATCGACTAAGTAATCAATACTCGGGGCTGCGTGATGTCCAGTCATCTTTATTCTTGATGATCTATGACCAGCAAGCTAGTATTCGATACTCGAGGCTGCGATGTTGCCCCGATGATTGAGTAAATTTCCTATTATGGATTTCTTATTATGGTTTTTTTGGATTTTTGGCACGAGTACTTATGCCTGACAGCTTATACTCGACTAATTACACCCGATTATCTATGCTCGCTTGTATTCAGCATCCGGTTCTCATATATACTCGGGGTTGTGTAGTCCTGTCATTCAACATGTCAATCGATCATGCAGATTTCTCGCTTGAATTGTTATCACTCTCAACAAAAGCTTATCTATGGGACTAACTGAGCATGTCTTCAAGCATAAGAGAACGTTCTTTGCTGATATTATTATCAGTATTCGAAACTTGTGATTGGTCATAAAACACCAATTTGCTTGTTGAGAACTAATTCTATTTTCATAGACTTCTCAAGATATGTTCTTACGAAGTTTTGTTATAGCATCTATAACTGCTTGCGGTTTAGGGGGATAACCTGGAAAATAGACATCCATGAGAATTAGTATATTGACTCCCCGAACAGTAATATAAAAATCGGTGCTGAACATTCCTCCTGTAATTGTACAGACTCCCATAGCAATAACATATTTCGGTTCGTGTATCTGCTTGTATAATCTCACCTGGGAGGCCATTTTCATTGTTATGGTTCTGCCTGTTAATATTAGACCCGTCTATCTAGGACTCGATCTTGGTACTAGTCCATAATGATCAAAGTCAAACTGTGATCCAAACATGGGTTTATCAAATTTTTATTCAGGCTCGTCTTCCCGAAAGGAAATGAACTACAAGAGGGGATGTTTTTGATATGATATATAACCCCCGCGACCATTACGATAGTTAGGTCGTTTGAGAGCCTTGCGGGATGTCAAATTTCTATCAAACTTATGGACTTCTCGCTCTAAAGTTATCTCTCCGTATCGACATAAATATGGTTCGACGCCAAGACTTACCTACGGGTGTCTACTTTGGACATAGCTCGCGACTATGATCCACTTAATTGTCTATTATTTTAGATACAACTGATCACTGTGATTTGCATACTTAGGGCTACCGCCCCAGCAGCATATATCAATATCATTTCAGCTACTCATGCTCTCGAGCTGGCCCCTGGCCTCTCGACCGAGCAAAAACTCTCAATCTTCATGTAGCCCCCTGGGCCTATCTAATTTCACTTTTGGTTTGAAAACCTGAGCAATGCTGCACATGGGATCCATCCCGCGATGACTGTAATTCCGCTTTTGGTTTGAAAACCTAAGCGATACCGCACATAGGATTCATCCCGCGATGACTTTAATTTCGCTTTTGGTTCAAAAACCTGAGCGATGCCGCACATGGGATCCATCCCGTGATAACTCTAATTCCACTTTTGGTTCGAAAATCTAAGTGATTCCGCACATGGGATCTGTCCCACGATGACTCTATTCCACTTTTAGTTCGAAAACCTAAGGAATGCCACACATGGGATCCATCCCGCGATGACTCTAATTCCGCTTTTAGATCAAAAACCTGAGCGATACCGCATATGGGATCCATCCTGTGATGAATTTTTCCTTTTGGTTCGAAAGCCTAAGTGATGCCGCATATAGAATCCGTTCTATGATGCGCTGGACGCCACAAGATCCTTAGTTACCTAATCATGGGGCGTCTGATATAAATGCTTAGAATAACTCTGAGTGGTGAGATTTCCTAATACCCACAGAGTATAATCCAACAGCTTGAAGTGGCCTCTCTTGGTGGGCACGGATACACCCGGAGGATAAACTTCTCTGAGATGGGAATAGATCCCTTTGGAATTTAAACTTTCCAGCAGCCCCAGTGGCCTTTTTAACTTCAGAGGATAAATTAAAGCCTTAACAGATCAACGTTCTATCATCTTGCCTTTGTTTCAAGTTCTTGACACAAAAAAAAAACCTCAAACACTCTACGACTAGATGAGTGAGGTACAATCATCAAACTCGTTGAATAAATTTACATCTCACCCTATTGAGTCTTAAAAAAAAAACTCATCGGAATGACAGACGCGCATATCATCGTACAACCTTCGTTTCCACCACTTCGTACTAAATGATTAGCGAAACAGGTATAAGATTTCTTTTAGATTTTAAATAACGATACTCTTCCGTCTACTTATCTCCGTGAATCAAACTCGATCCGTGAAGACAAAGGGGCTGTCGTTGAGGGTCAAAATCTAAGGACCATCGAATAGGGATACCGACAGCTCAAAGCACCTGATACCACTAACCAAATCATACAAAGGCCAAAAAGACCTCGAGCAGTGGCCATCGACCCCTGAAAGTGCCCAAGATCCATGAGCACAGCAGGGATGAGGATCATCGAGCAATCTTGCTCCTAGATACTCGTAAGGGTGAAAACCCTTGATAGACCTTATTCCTTGATGCTGCCGGCTCGGAACCCTCAATCTCTCTTCTAAACTATGAACGATGTTGATCCCATGCTTGTGCATGTACAGGAATGATCTGAAATGATTCCCTTGTTCAGGCAGAATGACACCCAAAGTGTGACTCCAACGAATTTCTTGCGCTTTGCATATTGCCGCTCGGTTTATTTCTGATCTAGTCACTAGCTGAGGGATTATTTAGATTCATCCTGCACATGTTGTATAAATAGGTGATGAGTCAGCTACTGCCACACATTACACACTCACCTCACCTTTACTTTCATTCTGTAGCTTATTTGTGTCCTGTAGCAAATAGCTTGTTTTCTATAATTCTTCCGGCGTCGATCGTCGGAAATCCCCTGTAATTCACCCCTTTTTATATATAAAATATAAGCTAGTCCATTCTGGGGGACTATAATGTTGGATTTTGGTATACGCCAAGCTAACTTCATTGTGCTTGTATACAAAATTAATTGTTTCCATGCGTTTCATATAACAACTAGTCCATTTATCTCGAATAACTAGGGTGGATCATGCGGCGTGTAGGAGATTGCAGTAGATTGCATAATCGGTAACCCTAAATGAGATAGAAACAGTAATCACAGCTGAGGCAACTTGAGGAAGAGTCGCTAGTCTAGGCTATAGTATATTCGAGAAATAGCTTATCTAGGCTACTTGATATACTGGTATGTGTGACGTATTGATTGGATCATGTTGAGATGTATTCTCTTATCTGACTTGAGTGGAGAATCAAGATGTTGGTGATTTAACTTAACTTGTGTGTCACTTTGACTTACTTATGTGTCACTTTGACTTACTGCGGGGGAGAGCTTTCTGTTAGCTCAATAATCTTTGTATCTTGGTAGCGGTAAGTCATATATGATAAGCTGTAAATTTGTATTAAACGTCCACATCCATTTTAGGATGATGACACTCCCTTGAGGTTGTAATGCCCCAACTTCGCCGGCCGGGATGCCACGATGGAGCCTAAGGGAGTAACAATAGTAACAACATATGTGTGGGTATCTAAATATAATAATTGTTTCAAAGGAGATAGAGTGAGAGTAAATGCGTTGTCGCAACAATAGAGTTAAGGTACAAACATTCATTAAAATAGGGATGATGGTTTCAAATAAGAAGAAGTATGTACACGTGTATTGTCATATTGTAAGGATTAGGTTACAGAACCAACAAAATAAGTGACAAGTAGACATGGAGTTCAATGTTCAACTAGCGAAAAACATGGTTGAGGGAGATACTTAAAGATACGCCCCTGGGGGCATCAATATTCTCAAACTTCATTGCTCAACATTCTCTCGACTCCAAAGCTCTCAACCTACACATTTAGAAAGATATGCAGGGCA
Source organism: Ocimum tenuiflorum (assembly GCA_001278415.1). Taxonomy (NCBI): domain Eukaryota; kingdom Viridiplantae; phylum Streptophyta; class Magnoliopsida; order Lamiales; family Lamiaceae; genus Ocimum; species Ocimum tenuiflorum. The sequence goes on along the minus strand of AYJT01007516.1, from coordinate 9,164 downwards.
TGAGTACAAAAGTACTCAATGGACACATCACCGTAAAGTTACATACATAAAAGCATTTTGTGTTGCCTACTCTCTTGGGAGAATCTGGGGGGTTTTAGTTAAAAAGATCCCACGAACGCTAAAACATTTCAAAACATGTGCGCATTTTGTTACTATGCTATCTATTTTTCTAAACAAGAACCGACTAGGGGGTATGCCTCCCCGCTCTAGTCGTTATGCGCAATCACCTGTCAAAACCATATGAGTATGATTGGCACGGTACATCATACAAAAATGATAATCATCATCACCACAATCATTCATCATTCATAATCATTATCTTGACGAGATTGACGATTCTCCTCAAGCTCCAATTGGCGGGTAACTAACTACTCCCAAGCTCCAAGTGGCGAGTGGAAGACAAATAAGTATGCAAAATCATATAGGCAAACACTTGGATTGGAAAATAAGATTGAGGATTTTTAGGAAAAACGGAAAACACATTGCGTTCATATATTTTTGTTTAAGAAAGCCCACATCACTTCCTTAGCAATTCTTTAGCTTTGTTTAGGTTGAGCATGATCATTCGTGTTGCCAATAAGTCGATCACCTTCAAGAAGATCACTAAGTAAGGACTTTATTCGTTGTCTCATGATCGAAAACAACAATCATCGGCATTAATCTTGCTTAAAACTCTTAAGTCTCATGTTATTTCATTATTGTATAAATTTATAGTTGATGGGTTGGAGTGGAAATTGAGTTTCAAAAACGTAGAATAACACGAAAAGAAATTCAGGGTAACAAGGTAGAACTGGTGCTTCGGCATAGAGATCGAGTGCCTATTCTTATCTGGGTTTGAATTTATAATCAATGAGTATCAGGGTAACTTGGTACAAACGCAGTTGAATAGGATAATATAAGAAAGAGATATGATCTAGTAATGTGTAAGCGATGAAATATTGAAGGTTCACAATTAGTTAGGCGGTAAGACATAAACTATAATTGATAATTGATTCAGAGTTTAGAGATTTTTACATATCACAAAAAGGGTTTGAAGTTTGTGGAAGGTAAGGTTGGTTGCGTGTGGAACAAGTAATAGATTAACAAAGATGTGCTAAACAGAAAAAGATAAGGGCATGGTATATAAAATGAACGAATGGAGGTACGTAATTGGGCCGATCAAACACGGTTGGTCCGTCATATTAAATTAGAAAGACAGGATTGTTCGAGTATAGGATCAAGGAATCCAAAGCATGAAAAGGAGGAGAATCGGATAGATTGATACATGGTCAGTAATGATAAAGATAATAGAATACAAACACCAATGAACATGATAATAGAGGTAAAGGATACGATTGGGCCATTCGGGGAGGATTGGGTCAATTCTATAGGTTTGAAGTAAGAAAAAATGATCTGGAGATGAGATCGGGTCGAAATGCAAGTTTTGGAAGACGATCGGGGTCACTGATTGAATCAAAATAGGGTTTCGGATCAGAGTGTCCAATCACGAAGGATCGGTCTAATCCTGGGATTATAAAAATTGGGGAATAGATCGATCAAACAATTACATCTTATCTTTTGAGATGTTCTGGGGTCCGATCAAAAAATGATTGGGACGATCAAGTTCGAAAGTGATCGGATCGATCGAATAATTATCGGACCGATGTCCTCCGAAGATCGAGTTTCAATGAAATTTTTTAAGTGTAGATTGAGTTTCGATTTTGCAAGAGCTTCACAATAAAATAGGGGAGGAAAAAATGAGAAGGGGAGCCTCTTATTTATAAGAGAGGGAGGGAGAGTAAGGACGAAATAGATGACATGAGCGCAAAGGATTTATGGTCTCTAACCCAATACTCGATGTTTTGATTATCCAATTCTCGATCCGATCGAACAAGCTTTCTTGTAATCAATTATTGTTCAATAATTTATGATTTACTGATATCTCAGGTTTTACCCATATTTTTAGGTCATGACATCATCACCGGTAATTTCCTGGGAAAAGTTGAAATCGCAATAACTTTCGATGTACTCGTTCAATTTCAGATCTAGGACCACTTTATAAATCCTCATGGTATTAACTATCATTATTAATTATAAATGGGTGATACAAACTTTAGAAAATAAATCTCACTTTATACCACTTAATTACTCGGTTACTATCTATAAATCCGCTAATATTTATACGGGGTGTTACAATCTCCCACCTCACAAAAATTTCATCCTCGAAATTTGTTAGGCTGGTTAGAACAGTTTTCCATATGCTTCTTTCGTATTCTCTTTTTAGATTTCCTTATCATCTCTTCGGCTTTATGGTGCCTTAAAAAATTCCTAACGAGAGGTAAATTCTTAGGTCAAGTACCATTTCTATTCCTTCGTCATGATTTAGTCCATTATTTTAACGATGTCCTTTGTTACACTAAGAGCTTGGTATTAGATACTTATTTCTCGATTTGACTCATAGAATACATCGTGTTCATTCTAAAAGCATGAGTGTAAATCGACCTATAAGTGGTAATTCCGCTCTTCTTGGAAATTCATTGGAGGGTTTTTCATCTTCTCTTAATTGCGAGCATGACAATTTCTCTTCTTTGTAATGCTATTGGGAACCTCATTTCCAACTTCGAGTTTAACTTGGCTCGCTTGTGTCCGCGTATGTTTCTTGGGTAATTCTGAGCTTTCTAATGTGCTCTGGATTTGACATGTTGTTCTTATTATTCCATATACAACTTCTGGTCTAGATACTTTCCTACATTAATTTGTCTAGATAGGGTGGAATTATGCATTTCTTTCATAGAGGTTACATATGATGCCATCCCAATTGCTGCTCGGTAGCTTTCGTTGTTTATGTGTTCAATAATTGCTAAATTTCTTTTTCCTTCGTTATCTTGATTTAGCCTATCTATTGGTAGCATGCTTCTATTCAGACTTGCCTATTCGTTTGAGGGGAAAAGACCGTGATGGAATTTGCATGGTTTCTAACTCTCTCTATCTCATGTCTGTTTACTACCTCGGAGTAAAATTTGCATTTCGATTGGATAATACAGAAATCTAAATGCAATTTGTGCAATTATACGACCTCAGGATATAATTTTACAAATTGTTGGATTTTTTATGACTTCAGTCCAAAATGTGCGCTTGGTAAGCCGTCCACTCTGACTCTACTGCAGTATCACGGGGTGACTTTGTTAGTTTGGTCGACACATCCATGAGATGTGGTCCTAATTCTGCTCTGGGATTGGCAATGGTTGTAGTTTTCTATATGCGCATCGATATGATGCTTTAGATTGTTGATTCGCCTATCGTCATTCTACAAACAACCTTGTGTCCTTCTTATTCATTTTTGCTCAACTTGCTCTATAAGTTTTGGAACATCTCGTCACTTTTGGTATGAGCAGTATGCAATTTTGTGTACTTTCCCTTGATCTTGTCTCTTGCTTCGTCGTTGTTAGATATGCAAGAACCGTCTTCTAAAGGTGGAGTATTATTAGTCGTCTCCTAATATTGTTTGGTTAGGATCACTCTGAGCTTAAGTCTCATCTCTTTTAACTCTCTCATATGCTCTTTGTATCATAATGATCGTTGATCTTAAATCTAGAGCGATTACTAATGTTGGTAGGAATTGGCGGCAATTTTGGTGGCATATCACCTCTAGAAGCAACTCTCAGGCTCACTAATTAGGCTTTCTATGCAAGCTAAGGGTGCATACATCATCAAATCCGATATGATATTCCATCCATCCCTTATGATGTTATTCTTTCTAGGTGGTATTGTATGGATAAGTTGTAGTTCATAACTGATTTTAGCTACAACTTCTACCTCTTGCTCGAATCTTTTTATAGGAAGAAATATTTGAGGCTCTTATGATTTATACATATATATAGGTATGCATGTATGTGTATATACATATATATAGCCCATTGTATTCTACAAGATAGTGTCTCTAAGTCTTCAAGGCAAGGATTATTGCCATTAGCTCTAAATCGTGTTGATAATTCTATTCGTGAGGTGTTAGTTGTTACGATGCTTAAATTATCGCCTTCTTGTCCTTCAAAAGCATGCATTGGAGTTCGTTCTTACAAGCATCAAACACACACTCTACAACCTTCTACGGCTTTTAGAACCCTCCATAACTGGGTTGTGGTCTACTCTTCTCAAATCTTTACAAATTAACTTAATGTTGATCATTCATTTAAACTTTAATCCTTTCGTAAGAGTTGCAGCATCGGTCTTGTTACCTTGAAAAACCTTTGATGAAGTGTTGAGGTAGTCTGCTAATTTTAAGAAGCTCTTGATCTCGTTCAATGTTTTCGGTGTTCTCTATTCCTTTACCATTAATACTTTTGAGGTCCATTTATCGTTAGTCGAGAGAATATGTCCAAGGAGCATCGCTTCTTCTCTCCTAGTAATTACATGTACAGAGTTTGGTATATGATTCCTCATCTCTCCAGGTATCAAAGACTAGTTTCAAATGTTTCTCTCATTCCTCTTATCCTTTCGAGCAAATTGATAGATCATTCATGAAGACTATGATGAAATTGTCTAAGTGGAGTTGGGACACCCGACTCGTTGAGTCTAAGAAGACTACTATTGCGATGATGAGTTCGAATAGCATTACTTTGACTACTAAGGTTCCATATCTTGTTTAGATATCGGGGTGCTCCCCTTGGGTGTGAAACTAATGGTGTTTAGACCATACATAAATATTTGCAAAGATGTTCGTATTCTTTGACTGATCAAATCGATATTCTATTCTTGGGGATGAATACTGATTCTCTAGGGTGGTCTGGTTAATTTGCTAAGTGGCCAAAACATCTACGAGTTAGGTCGTCTTTCTCTTTGATAAAAAGCACAAGTACCGTTGAAAGAGATACGTTGGTTAGTTAAACTTAACTCTAATGATTCTCGTGGTCATCTCCTGCTCGTATGGTTTGTTGGGAGTCTTTTGATAAGGCTTATGATACGAGAGCTATCTTGGGTTCTAAGTTCATTTTGAAGTTTGACTGTCGGTTCAAAGATGAATCGGGTAGTTTCTCTAGAAACACATCTATAATTTCTCTCATTTCTTACCTCCTCGATTGATGTCTCACATCCTTTATCCTCATTGGGCACCCTACAAACTCTTGGCTTCCTTCTATATTCCTCGATATTTTATCTCGTAAGGTGGATATCATTGGTATCTTTCTTCTCTGTTGAATTTTATGGAGGTTGCAGAAATCTCAATAGCCTCAAGATGCCTATCCTACATGCCTTGCGAGCAATGGTGTCGTAGTCCACAGGTCAACCATTCCATTTTATAATTTCACGTTTGGCATTACATACTTTTGACACATTTAGCTCTCTAGCTATGGGTTTAAGCTAGTTCCATTTTGTTCTAACATGTAGGGGTGGAATCCACGCTGCCTCTTGAAGGCACGACTACCATAAATCATCGGGTGATTCTACAGGTTTTAGTTCTAAGTTTATAAGGAATGCGATACACTATTTTTGAATAATGTCATGACAAGGTATTTCAAAATCAAACCATCCTTGCTAGATCGCCTTACTCAATACTTTATGGCCTCTGCACTTTATTTCCAAGCCCTAAGTCTAATGCGTACATCTTGTCTAGACGGTGTTGTTGGGCTCTTTCATTTTGTTGCCGTCTTTCAAACGGGTGTTTCCGTATTGATTGAACATTTCTAGGCTGACACCTGACTTGCATGGCCCTAAGTTATAGTTTAGGTTCATTCTGGTGCTAGGCATTTCTTTGAAGGCACTGTTTGGTCAAATGTTCCCAATATTTCACACTTAAACATTCATTTTCTAGTGTTCGACACTAATCTTTATGCATTCTACCGTATTAACCACAAATACTTTGATTCGATCTCCTATGAAGGTCTCTAGCTAATTTGTTGTCTCTCGGTCCTCTAATCTTATGGCCATCATGACTTGGTTGCCTGCTGCAGATGGTTTCCCATCCATGAACTCCTTGACCTTTTCTATTTCTATCTTAACCTCGAGAGTAGTCCTCACACTTTATATTTTGGTCCTTTTCATCAAGCAAAGATGCTTATACCTTTATTGCTCAACTTATGTTTTTCCTTATACGACAACCTCCTAAGACGTGTTAGTTGAGTTTGGATCTCAGGTCTCAGGTTGGAACAACAACATTCACTACGTTTAATGAAGGAGCAGCAGGTGGCGCACCCTTACACCAATATAAGGGGATTTTGAACTAAGCTAACGAAGACCCTATATTTTAATTAGCTTCTCCGAATTCAAAACTTTCTAACTGTGGGTTTCCTATTAATGGAAATGGACTGATGCTACAAGGCTAGCTAAACTTCTCTTTCTCTGCCAACAAGATTGCGTTCCTTGTCTTGCTGTTGCTATGCCATTTTCAATTGGAATGGCTTTTGCTGTCGATCCAGCCACTAACTAAGGTGCATAAGAACTATTGAAGGTGCGGCCTGGTGCCCTCCCTATTTGTTGACAGATGTCCAACACATATGACATTATGGTATAGTTGTCAATAGAAGGAAAAATTAAACTCATGCGAAACCATTTGTGTATATTCTAGACTTCTTATCGTCGATGTCCACACATCTCGATGCATGTCTCGCTAATTCACAGTGCAATTGGCGATATGCTAACCCTGATAACTTTTTTTATTGCTGACCATGAAACTTAGCTTTACTTTGTACCCTATAGCTCAAGGGAATATACTTATCAAATAATTCTATCTTAAAGTCGTTCGAGTGAATGTTTCAATTGTTTGGAAGTAGTTGTCCTCTAAAATTCTTCCCACCATCGGTCGACTTCTCTAGCTAACTGATATATGACACAGGTCATCCGCTCTCCGTCTGTGCATTCCATAAATTGAAAGATTTCCTTGGGTGCTCTAACCGGGTCCTCTGCTTTGGTAGACTCACCCATTCCATTAAACTTGGTCGGTTCTTGTCCTTTAAATAATTCTACAATCTTACGGTCAATTGATGGAACAACATTGGCTGCAATCTCAACGTCTATCTTAGTATTAAATTCTTGGTATGTCCACTTTGACGGGGTATCATTTTTAGAATTTTCTTGGTTGCCTTGATGGCCTCCTCGGTATGTGGTTCGTCAGTTAAACAACACTAATGGGTTATCACAACCGGTACATCTGGTCAATTCCATAATGCCATATCAATGGGAACACCTAGATTACAACTTGATTGGCTCAATAGACTAACCTTAATTTACCATTTACTGCTGAGGGCCAAAATATTCATTCAATCTCAGCCGTTCATCACAAGGCCAAGATGTCTGCCTCGAAGGCGTCACCTCCAACACTGGCTAATTGGCAAAAATCTCGAAGTCTCTCACAGGCTCGGACAGCCCTCTCGATGAATCTAGCATGAGCACCCCCGTCTCAAGGCCCTCTCGGGGTTCGCACTATGAGACTCAAAGCCTCTATGGACCTAGCCTCGAGATTCCAGCATGTGCATCCCACATGCTGGAAGGATCCAGAATGATTCCTCTTGATGACTCAGCAGAGGGAAAAACGTGCGACACTAACTTCCCCAACTATATTTGCAGATTGACCCCTAGGTTATTTGCAAATAGGCCCCTTAGATAGTAATTATTCAATTTCAATGTAACAATATAAATAGCGCACTCACACCATGTACACACAACTCTATTCACTCACATTCTACTGTATCACACTGATCACCTATTCCAACGAGCTCCCCAACGAGAAGCTCTATAAATTTCACCCAACTTATCTATAAAGTACTAGAAAGTCCGTTGCAGGAGAGTATAAACCTTCCTGGAAGTCTTGGTGTCCGATTTACTTTGCCACTTAGAGTATCGATCATTACAACAATAAAAAAGGAACCTAAAAAATTGGCACCCACCGGGGGCTTGAATCATCAATCGAAATCACCTCTGTTTCCTAAAATCTCAACCCAATTATACACTTCTCTCATCTCTCACCCCGAAATCTGTTGCAATGTTTGTCAATCTACCATCCATCGGAAATCAACTGCACACCGCCATTGCACCCAGCAATTCCACTACTGGGTAGGCCTTGGGAGCATACCCAGGCTGCCACCGGCTACCCCAGAATCTGAAGAGGGTAGCACGATCTAAGAGCGCTTCTTGCAAATCCATAAGATGCGAGAGGACCAAGTACGAGAAATCCAGTCTCTCTAGTCAGAAATTCAGCGGACCGGAGTAATCAGCTCCCAGAGCAAGGCCTATTCCAACATACTAATGGGATAGAAGCTCAGCAATGCCAGGATATGCAAGCCCCAGATCCGACCGGTTAGCAGCTTGACGACCGGGTTGAGACAGATCCCCTCAAAGATCCTCTGGCAGAGGACAAAAGAGACCCTGAGCGCAGGCAGCTCAGGAGAGATAAACAGCCAATGTGCAAGGAAGATGCTTGCTGGAGGTTTGCAGATGGAAGGCCAACAACTTGGTGCGTGTCTTTGTGACACCATCGCTTGACTATCAGCGGGGCTACGAGGATGACGTGCTCCTTCGTTGTCTCTCGGGGTAGCTAGAGTTCACTGACTTGCCATTCGCTCCCAAAATTACTGAAGTGAGCCTGCCTCTGAGGTTTAACCCACCGTCCATGAAGTTTTACGATGGCACTACCGATCCAGATGAACATATCGTTATGTTCAAACCAAAGATGTTGTCCATCGCTGTCCCAATGCCTGACCGCAAGGCATGTATGTGCAACAGTTTTGGTTCTACGCTTTGTGGACCAGCCTTGCAATGGTTTACCAACCAAAGGCGTGGATCTATCGTATCCTTTGCCCATCTCCATCAGTTGTTCATCCGAAAGTTCTCTTGCAGCCCGAAATAGAAAAAGAGATCCGATGACCTATTCTCGGTAGTCTAGAGAGAGGGGTAGCCACTGAAGGATTATGTGCCTCGATTCAATCGAGAAAGGGTAGCAATACCCAATTGTTCGGAGGAAATTGCTATCACTGCCTTTCATAAGGGGCTAAGGCATGACAACGAGTTGTTAAGAAGCTAGTGATGTGCCCTGACAACTTCATGGATGAAGTGCTCTCGAGGGTGGAGCCCTTCATCTGCCTAGAGAATGAGTTCTCCCGCCATCCTGCGGGAGAAAAATCGAAGGTGAAGTGGTTGGCGCCGCTGGCCACATACAAGAGGGATGCATTTCGTGTGCGTAGAGCTGAGATCGAAGC
>AYJT01007424.1:0-10453 GCA_001278415.1 Ocimum tenuiflorum | reverse complement strand
CATGTAGTTGAAATCCTTGGTAAGGGATTCCAATGATAGGTCCCAAAGTCGAAATGACAGGACTCTAAGTCCTTTTTTCGTGTTCATGCATGTACAAGGATTGTGAAAGCTCAGTTACCTCATCCTCAGCTGAGGTAAGTGCAGTTTTAGCTTTCTCTTGAATGTCAGCCATGAAGGCAATGAGCTTCTCCTCATCATCGGAGCTGCTAGCTGATTTTGATCCAAGGACCTCGTCATCATATGCAATGTCGAGCATGTCAGTCCTTATCAGCATGGCTTCCACATATGCTTTGGACACCCTGTGCTGAAAGCTCTTTTTCAACTTGGCCCTCTCCTCTTCACTGACCTGCAGACAGTCAAATTTCTAGTGATTAGGAGAATTACACTAAAAAAATATGTCCGCTGTTGTCGCCTTTTGAAGTGCGACTTTTCGGACTTGGCTTTCTCAAGCTTTCTTGTGAGCACTCTCATCTGCTCTTCCAGCTCTTGAACATTGCTGGCTGGAGTTTTCTCAGTCGAGGTAGATGGCTTCTTGACTGGTGCACTGAAAGGAGAGTGTACTGTGGCTTTTGCTGCTTCCTTGGAGAGAACTTCTTGACGAAGAGAGCAACATCCTCCAGCCTTGATGACTGCTGGGTAGCCTTCTTGGCCTCATGCTCGTTCATCCGAGCTAGGCCAATTTTGTGTGCCCACAGAGAGGCAAACATGCCTTGGTTGGCATTTTGGAGAGGTCCCGCTCTTTAAGAACTGTAACCTTTACGAACCAATCTTCTCTTGGCATACGAGCCAATATTTTCGCATTGAGCTCAGCAACTGGATACATTCTCCCAAGTGCTGACAACTCATTGACAATGGAGTTGAACCGGGCCTCCATCTACATGATAGATTCACCAGTTAACATCACAAAGGATTCGTAGTTTTCTATGCAAACCTGTAGCTTGTTGTGCGTGAGCTGCTCAGACTCTTTGCAGAGATCCTCAAGGAAATCCCAGATTTCTTTGGCTGATTCACATTTGTCCACGTTCTTCATCTGCTCTTTGTCGAACGCGGAGAAGAGAATATCCTGGGCCAGATATTTCAGTTGATGATGTCTTTTGTCATCTGAGGTCCACTCTGCATGTGGCTTCTCAATGTACTCCAGCTGGTTGGGGATTGTGCGGTTGGTGTTGATCTTTTGAATTCTTAAGGATCCTTCTTCGATGACCAACCACAGGTCCTCGTGCTGGCTCAGGAGATAAACTTTGACTCTCCTCCTCCAGCTGGTATAGTTTTCGATGGAGAACTTTGGTAGTCAGGTAAATGCCATCTACGGTTAACAGAAAAGCCTGCTTACAACAAGAAAACTTAAGGAAAGATGGATCTGGTCCTTAGTGATACAAAACAATTTGTCTTTTGGACCAACTGCTCTAATACCACTTGTTGGTCCCAAATCAGAGATAGATAATGTGCACGATTTTCTTGATAAATTAGTTGCAAGAATGAAGCTTTAATTTTATCTCAGCGGACTTAGGAATAAGTCAGCTGGGTTTCTTAAAGATGTTTGTCAAGTAAGTCAGTTAAGGTTTCTTTCAGTTATACTCCAACTACAGTGAAGCAGCTGGGTTTCAAACACCTTAACAAAAATATAAGAAAGCTATAAATAGCCACAAATATTATAGAGGTTCGGATTCAAATAATCCTACGTCCTCTCTTCCTTCAGATGAAGGGAATTCACTAATCTTTGTTATATACAGTGTTTTGAGCACGATTTATAATTAGGATTCTTCTGAAATGGAGAGCATTAATGCTTTCCGTCGCATGCACGACTGATCTTTGAGGCTTTACCGGAGTCCACCTCTTAGGCTTCTTAGATCTGCAGGTGAAGGTTTCAGTTCCCTCCGAAACGTGAATTAGGTTGAAGGTTTGATGTTCTCACATCTGGGAAGATATAGTTATGGATCAGCTACCGTAGTAGAACAGAGTCTTCTGAAATATTTTAAGTCTTGAACTTTCCAACTTCAGCTCTCCGCGAATCTATACTATTACAGGTCAGACCTGTACAATATTACATGATAAGATCAGTTCTATACTATTGACATTGTTTCTGACATTATCAAAATATGCTAATTCTAATTCTAATTCCTAACGCACTATTTCTTTTTTCTTCATTTTATTATGTATTTATACTATATATATTTTTTTAAATAAGTAATACAAAAACTTCAACAAAATTACATAAAAACATTGCACTTTCGTTAATTTTATTTTTTTTTCGAATTTATTTTTATATTCTTTTTGAAATATTTTTTAATATATAATTTACGTTAAGCTAATTTTTTGCGTCTAATTCCATTTTTGCACATTTTTTGTTTAACTTACTCTTTCTATTTTGTAAATTCATTTATACATATAATATAATATGTTGTTAATATCTTATACACTTATGGTATAATCATATTAAAAATATTGATGAACAATAATTAAACATATTTTCTAATGATAACTAAAAAATATAATTTTATCTATCTTAAAATAACCGTGTATTAGGGGGGTATAAAATTAGTAATATATAAATTAGTTTAGCCCGATCATCGGACACAAACTTGATATTACTTGCACTATTTTAAAACGATTACTGCGAACATAAAACGTAAGTTTTTTTTTTTTTTTAAAGAGAAAAGAGAACTTAGTTCCTATTTTTAATTTCACACCATGTATTCAATTAATCCCTGATTCAAATCAAGAATTTATGAACATCAAAATCGACCCCTAAACGACCAACTCAGAATATAAATTTTTAGGCATGCCAAAATTGACTACTGCAAGTCAATCATTTGTAACAAGCGAGTTTTTCTGTGTCAGCCGTGTTTAGTTTATTTTCATACTCAACTTCTTTTTAACACTACAGACACTTTTATTTGGATAAATTTCATATACTTTATTAGTTGAAAATTGACGACCTACAGTTAAACACGACGCATTCTTCTAATTTATAATTGTTTTACTTCAATTTTCCTTTTGCATACGTATTTTTCATGTTCTTGATTTGATTTCCCATGCATAGTATGTAACTAATAATTATATATGCAAGTTGATTATAGGGAGACTGAAGATGATTTATGAATATTTACATAAAAACAATTTTATATGAGTGAATGAGCATATCTATTCATCAGCATAATAATATGCTTAGTTAATTGATCTTTCACCGCGTTTAGATTAAAATTGTTGGATGAATTGCTGCATAAAATGATATTATTGGAGTACAAGTATTAAAATCTCTATATTATTTTCATTTGTCAGCATTTATTTCTTGTAAAGTAGTTTAATTTTGATCATATGTGTTTGAGTTCTTAGTTTTTTGCTAAATTCATTTGTTTTGTGGATACGAATATACGATAATCTTTATCGCTCTTGTAATACTATTACTTTGTACACTCGTGGATTTACGTGTTGAAATATTTGCGATCAATGATTGATGACTTTTATAATATATATTATGTATAAAATATATTTTTTTTATTAATTTTCTACATTTAAGTTGGAGAATCCGGTTAAATTTGGTGCTTTGAAATAGAACACGAGGTCGAGTGCTGATTGTTCGTTCGGTGCAATATTTTAGGTGATCATTATTATTACGTGAAAGAGTTTGGAGTACCCAACTTTCGCTTTCGCTGTGCTTTCTTGTGAGTTTTTTTCTTTTTTTTAGTTTATTTTTTCGGGATAATTGTTTTTGAGTTATTTCTATTTTGTATTTATTTATTTTCTTTTTCTTTGATGGCTACAACCATTCTTGCTAGAATGTCTAGGTATTTTATTCGAGTTTATTCTTATAGACACGCATTTTACAGTTAGTTTTCTGATCCATGATCACCTTTAGACTGGACTCTCAGTTGGCTTATTGTATAAATATTTGTTCGTTCTATATACATATTGGAGATCATTTCTAATCCACCATCCTTCCAGGGTGCGTTTTCCTTAAGAAAAACATTGGTAGGAAAGAGTTCAGCAACTAGCTAAATTCTTTAATTACTAATTATTCATCAAGATTTTTTGGGGAGTTTTCTAGGAAAATAACGTGGTCTTTTCTTTGATGTTCCTTCATTTTTCTGTCTTCTTTGACTTCCTGGCTCCGTGTTTCTCATAATTTTCTGTCTTGCTTTGAGCCAAAAAAAAAAAAGCTCAGTTTATTTTGTATCTTAAAAAATAAAAATATTCTAAAAAATTGTGAGAAGAAATCTACTTATATTTTTTAGGAGTAAATTGTATTTTCGCTTTCGTAGGATACGATCTTAATTTATTTTGGTCCAAATAGTTGCATTTTTAGTTCCAAATCTTAAAAAATTTGCAACTTTAGTCCCAAATTTTAAAAAATTTTCATGTTTGGTCCCAAACTTGAAAAAAACTTGCAACTTTAGTCCCAAACTTGATAGGCCACTAACATTCGTTAGTGAGGAAGAATATACGTGCAAAATGACGGGAAAAGAGATCAAAATTTCTCAAGAGAAGACCAAAAGTCAAAACCCATCTATGCATAGATGTCACATTGGAAGGACTTTATCACATGTAGGTCACAGCAAGTTCATTATCTCTCTCTCACGAGTTTCACACACTCAACTCGACAAGGTTTGTCTAATATAAACATTCTCTCACAAAATATTGTTCTTCATATTTGTGTTATGTGAAGGTTGGTCGATATGTTTAGTTTCCTTTTTTTATTGATTTAATCTCTGTTTGTTTTTAGCAATTTTCGTTTTTTGTCCCCGAATTTAGAATATTTATTCTCCACTTTCCCTCAGATTATATTTGCATTAACTTTTTGCAACAATATATTTTTCAATTCATATATTTGACCTTTTTTATTTTTGTGAAATACTTTTGCCATCAATTTATTTTAAATAAAATAAGAAGTATGATTTCCAAATGCAATTTTAGCTTGTGTTTTACATAAATTTTTCTAGTGAACTATTATTTGCACCTTTGCTGTGAGTAGAGAATAATATGATTTATCTCTTTTATTTCATAATTTTAAAAAAAATCATTTATCACTTAATATATATTAATTGAAAGAGAGAATGACAATGTGCAAAAATTAGAGAATAAATTAGTCCAGCGAAAATGAAACAATGAGATTGAACAATAAAAGGAGAATGGGCTTGTGCAAGAGCTGGATGAAGAAAATGAAAGTTGGAGAGTGAAGATGATAATTTTGTATAGTTTGTGACTAAAGTTGCAAGTTTTTTTTAAATTTGGGACTAAAGTTGCAAATTTTTTAATGTTTGGGAGCAAAGTTATAAAATTTTTAAGTTTGGGATCAAATGAAATTTTTTAAAGTTTGACACTAAAAGTGCATCTATTGAGACCAAAATGAAACGGGACTGTATCTTACGGGATCGAAAATACGACTTACTCTATTTTTTAGTATAAGAAAGAGAAAAAGTAAAGATGAATTTATAAATTTAAATTTACTTCATTAAGATATAATTACTTTTCTTAAAATTATGAAATGCACCTCTGAAATAACATAAAACAAACTGAGACTCATTAAGTAAATTCAGATATATATATTTTCGTCTTCCTCTCTTTGACACGAAGCCCCACCATTTTTGTAACTTCATGATATTTACGAAATTCGTATTTTTTCTAATATTATAATTTCAGTCATATAGTTAAATTTCTATTTTGGGGTTATTATTTATTAATAATGAAGAATACTAGTTCGTAGAGAAGAGGTTAAAAAATTTCATTTAATGCTTCAAAATAGGCAGAAAGTTCGAACCACCCCCCATCATTAATTTAAGAATAAATGTATTGTATATGACTTTTTTTTTACCCATTAATCAAATAATTAACACATATATTTGGTATCAGATCCATTCCATTTCTTTAACATAAACTGCAACTGCAACTGCAACTGAGGATGGATGAGAACTCCATCCGGAGACGAAGAACTCATAAGAGAAAAATTCTGCCATTCGACGGGCACAGACTGCTAAGATGTGGAGCCAAAATATATTAGGATATGTTTTTACATAAATTAAATAAAAATTCTAAAGAAATATTTATTTGACTATGCATATAGTACTACAAATAAATTTTAACATTATATAGAGATTATTAAGAGGTGGTAGTAACAAGTTGTACACTTAGGATGAAATATTTTATAAAATAAGTTGATAGATTTAACCAAACAAAATTGTTATGTATTAATTAAACCTTTTACTTAATCTTTTTTCTTTTTTTCTCTTTTTTTTTTAAACTTCTAATAGCACAACGTTCCGTACAAATAAAGGCTAAAAATAAAAACTCAAAAATTCTTTACGGCAGCTGACCTTGCACAATATTAGCATATATTAAGGGATATTCCATATGATTATGAACATCTGTTTAGATAGGGATAAGATATCTTTCGTAGTTGGATTATGTTTTTTCTATTATAAATAGATTCTCTTGTAATCAGTTTCATTATGCTTACCGGTGATTCTATCTAGTTTATATCCTGCATTAGCAACACCTCAACCATAGCCACTATTGGTGATCTGAGTTAAAAATATTGTATTCTTATGTTCTTTGTTATTGCTTCCGCATCAATATATTCATAACCACTGGTATCAAAGATCCGGGTTCAAAGGGGAGAAGCAAAGGAATGTCGAGAAGAATGAGTGATGCCAGCATAAGTCACTAGTGATAAAGACACTAGAGTAGCCATGCGTGTGTGGAGGCGCCGACAGAAGCAACACGACGACAAGCTACGGTGTGAGATACATGGTGTGGCATGTAGAAATATGGAAACTGAATTCTGATTCGCTTTGCCTGGACTGAATTTGGGTACCATAACTCATCATACATCAGTTATTGCTTAGCATGCATCTAGAAATTATAAATTGCATCACACAGGTATTGCGGAATTACACCTGAGAATTTGGCGCAAAGTAGATCGATTGATTCAGATGTGGACTCTAGAATTGGGTTATGAGTTGTATCCCACCGCCTAATTTCACGTAGTCCAGTGATGACGGATAGCAAAATCTCCAAGTCTGGAATCCCCAAAAAGTGGCGCCCCCTATATGCTCCTCTAAGGTTTCTGTAATTTGAGTCACGTGAATTGTATTATGATACTTAATCACAAACTCATATATATAGGCGACAAAGCAAACTCTTTTTCTTACTGGGCCTAAGATTCCTTCGACAAAACGCTATTGGGTCGACCCAGGGACCAATTATAAGAAAATAGAGTGGGCCTATCAACAAATTAATTTCTCCATGTCTAGCCACAGACATAAATTAATTTATTAATATCGGATTCATTTCACTAGATAACTGATACTGACCTACCCCTTTATCTTCCGATGGTGAGTCGAGGCTTGTATTAGATTTAACGAACCCCACATTTAAGATATCCAACACCCATGAATGAATTACGCTCTAACAGCTCTTATTAATTAATCTCTTATTTAATTTTCTTGAGTCACACAGTTCATTCTTATTATCGTACCCGAACTTAATCAACCTGCATGGTTTAGTACGATGAACCTTATGAACACCTCAAGGGAGTGTTATCATCCTCAAACGGATGTGGTCACTTAATATGAGTTTACAACTTATCATATATGACTTGCTGCCACCCAAGATACAAATATTGTTGAGCTAACAGAAAGCTCTCACCCATAGTAAGTGAAAGGGATACACAATCAAAGGGACACACAAGACATATACATAACTTAAACTCTATTAAGCTAAATCACCGAGATCTTGATTCTTTACATATGTCAGATAAGAGAATACATCTCACTATGATTCAATCAATATGTCGCATGTATCAGTATATCAAATAGCCTAGATAAGCTATTTCTCGAATATACTGCAGCCTTGACCGACGACTCGTCCTCAAGTCGTCTCAATTGTAATTACTATTTATATCTCGTAAAGGATTACCGATCATGCAATTCACTACGACGATCTCTTACACCCTACATTATCCACCCTAGTATTTCGAGATAAGTGGACTAATTGTTAAATGAAATGCATGGATACAATTAATTTTCTATACAACATAAGTAAAGTTAGCATTACTTATATCAAAATCCAACAATCTCCTACTTATACTAAAGAAAGCTTTTAGTATACAAAAATGTATTTTGCATGCGTAAATATATCAATAAATAAGGCTATCAGTATTACAAAGACATCACTTCTCCCACTTATACTGAAAATTTCCTGAGTGGGTAACATCAACCACAGATCCAGTCCAAGAACGTGCTTGTCGACGACCCTCTGTGGTAAGCTCTTTGTAAATTGATCAACCAAGTTCTCCAAAGTCTCGATCTTTTCAACTTGTACGTCGCCTCTCTTTACGTTTTCTCGTATGACATGGTACTTTCTCTCTATATGCTTGGTGGCATTGTGTGATCCCGGTTCTCTAGTGTTTGCCACGCACCAGCATTGTCACAATAAATTGTGATTGCTTTGCGTAACTCCGAAAAGACACCAAGATCCATTAGGTGTTCTTGAGCTAATTGCATCTTTCACTGCCTCACTGGCGGTGACGTACTAAACCTCCATGATGGAGTTCATAATGCATTTCTGTTTTGCGCTCTGCTATGATATGGCTCCTCCACCTAAAGTAAACACATAGCCGCAGGTCGACTTTGTAATAACCCCAATTTCTATAAAAGAAAAATATTTATTTTTCATCTATAATAATTTTTATTATCAAAAATTTAATTATTATTTGTTAAAATTAAGTAATATTAATTATCCGACTATTCAAATGCAACCACAATGATCAATCGAATCCAATTTAACGGACCCAATATATCATTGTGTTCATAATTTAAAACCTATTAATGCAGTGTAATCAGTGTTAACAACGGACAACCCGATATTTCGAAATTTATTTTTGAAGATTATCTAAATGAAACAAAATCACCATTTTACAAATGGTGACCCACTGGCACCAACTGATCGCAAAAGTTCGAGTGTAATTAAAAACCTTATGCAACGCAACTTTTCGAGCGAAGATCCGACACTAAACAAATAAACGGCGAAGCTTTGAACGTAAGAAATAACAAATATATTTTACATGCAAATGTTTTGCCATGCACGTCAATTCGTTCACACCACAACAAAGTGTAAAGCTATAAACGAATAGAAACACATTAAATGATGGAAACGCCACCAACAAAGTAGAGAAAACGGCACCCGGCAGAGCCGCCGTGCACCGGCGAAATTAAATGAGGCCACCGCCGCCCACAACCTTCATGAGGAAGAAAGGATCCTCACCATATCCATTTCAGCGGCTGATTTATTGTCAAAGGACCAAGGTACCCTTCCCAAACCCATTCATGATTGGACCAAACTTTGAACTCCCCATTCTCCTACACTCCCGCACAAAATGATCGAGGTATTCGGCCAACTTTTTATTTTACAACTTCGAGATGAACGATAATGATCTGTTGTGTTTTAATGGTTAAATCTTGTGAATTTGTGTTCTACGGGGTTTAGGGGGCATGAATATATATTTTGATCATGTTTTGAGTGGTTGGGGGAGGGAATACTTCGCTGGAAAGAAAGCTCGATCACCGTTAATGGCGGACTGAGAAGGTAGAGCACACAAACCGATGCCCATCTATGAACCTCGACCCTTGAGGCTGAACCTATAAAGCTCGACCCATGAAGTTAGAACCTCGAGGCTCGACCCATGAAGATCGACCTCGAGGCTCGACTGACCTCGAACCATGAGGCTCGAACCTTGAAGCTCAACTGACCTGGAACCATGAGGCTTGACCCGTCGAAGCTTGGCCGACCTCGAACCATGAGGCTTGATGCTCGATGCATGGCAGCCCCATGAGGCTCGGTGTTGGACCATGGCGCATCGAACCCATTGATGCCCGTTCGAACCAAAAGCTACCCAATCGAGCCCCATCATCAAAACTTGGCCAAATTCAATTCAAATGGACCCTAAACATTTATATATACTCCAATACTAGCCCTATCCTTTGAATGTTCTGCAATTTGTGAATTTTCACATATTTCAAATTAAACATTTCCAATTAAGGATTCTTTTGATCATATTTTACTAGTGAACCTATTTCCAAATTCCCGAACCCAGCTGACACACAAATCGAGAAAATGCCAAAACGTGCCATGCAACCCAAGAATCCAACAAAACCTCACTGTAACCTAATCAAATCAATCTCGAGCTCAACTATGCAAAAATACTCCTTGGGGACTCGACTCCTGTCAGTACCCTTAACCAATGCAATGCACGATCAATAACATTAAACTACTATAATTTAGCGATTAAGATCTGTTAAGCAGTGAATATTGATACAATGATTTATAATTCGCAGAACGCGACCAGTAAAACATCAGCAAATCCTGAACACCCGATTTGCACGAGGATGGAGGTGGGTTTTTCTTACTTAAAACGAAACGTGATATTAATGTGTTTTATTTTCCAAAATGAAATGAT